>JASTWK010000257.1:0-245604 GCA_030770225.1 Temnothorax unifasciatus | reverse complement strand
ATAATTGAATCGTTTGAAAACTTTCTACTTTGTATATGTTTTTATAAGGTTAAAACGATAGACATCTCGTCGATATTTATACAACTTAACCGAACCGATACATCTATCGTTTCTTATCAGGATTTTCCGACATACAACTTATCATCTTCTTTACGGCAACAAATCGGTTCGTTTTCTATCGTATATCAATGATATAAATTAAATCGTTTGAAAACTTTCTACTTTGTATATGTTTTTATAAGGTTAAAACGATAGACATCTCGTCGATATTTATACAACTTAACCGAACCGATACATCTATCGTTTCTTATCAAGATTTTCCGACATACAACTTATCATCTTCTTTACGGCAGCAAATCGGTTCGTTTTCTATCGTATATCAATGATATAAATTGAATCGCTTGAAAACCTTCTACTTTGTATATGTTTTTATAAGGTTAAAACGATAGACATCTCGTCGATATTTATACAACTTAACCGAACCGATACATCTATCGTTTCTTATCAAGATTTTCCGACATACAACTTATCATCTTCTTTACGGCAGCAAATCGGTTCGTTTTCTATCGTATATCAATGATATAAATTGAATCGCTTGAAAACCTTCTACCTTTGTATATGTTTTTATAAGGTTAAAACGATAGACATTTCGTCGATATTTATACAACTTAACCGAACCGATACATCTATCGTTTCTTATCAGGATTTTTTGACATACAACTTATCATCTTTAGTCCGGGAGTCAGGGCTATTAAAAAATGAGAATATTAAAGTTTACGGCGCAAAGCTGGAACTTTTTTAAATCGATTCTTATGATATGCCGTAACAAGTGTGTAAAGTCTCTAGAATCAACTCGGCCCGCTTCGCCTTTTTTTATTGCAAAATATATAAAAAAACGCGTTTCTGTATAGTTTTCTTTAAATAACTCCTTCTGTGTTGGTCAAACGACAAAACTTGAAGAGAAAAAAATTGTTTGGAAGAAAATTTCCTATAAGAATAAGCCTTAAAAAAATTTAAAAAAATTTTTTAAATTGCAAAATTGCAAAAAATACGCAAGAAAAGGGCCATTTTTACAGGTTCCCAAAAACTGGGTTAAAATTATCATATTTAAGCGGACATTCACTCAATAATACCTTTCAGTATGCTGAACAAGTGTGCACAAGGCTCGCCTCCAATTTTTATATGGCTGTCTATTAACAAATTATTTATGCAAATCGGGCGCTTGGCTCTCACGTCTGAACGGGTGAACTTATTTTGATGCACTTTATCGGAAATAAAAGGTAACGATGTCTAGCTTATAAATTTAAAATAAAAATTTTTTTTTTAAATTTGATTATTATTTAAAACAATTTAAATTTTGCATATTAAATATCGGCGTTGTTTATTGACGTTACCTTTCATTTCCGATAAAGTGCATCAAAATAAGTTCACCCGTTCAGACGTGAGAGCCAAGCTCCCGATTTGCATAAATAATTTGTTAATAGGCAGCCATAAAATTTTATACTGTATACAGTATAAAATATCACAAAAATAATTTGTGATATTTTATACTGTATATAGTATAAAATGTTATACTGTATACAGTATAAAATATCACAAATTATTTTTGTGATATTTTATACTGTATATATAGTATAAAATGTTATACTGTATACAGTATAAAATATCACAAAAATAATTTGTTATTAATTAATACGTATTTTTCTAATATATCTTGTTTATCTCCGTTAATACTGAGAATATTATAACTGACATTTATAATATGATAATCATAAAATTCGGAAAATTTCAAGCAGATTTAAAAAAAAATCGTTTGGATACGTGCTTTTGTTGCAGAGAAAAGTAATTGTTAATTAAGCAAGTTTGGCGGACGCAGCGGTGACTCGCGCGCCTGCGAGCCACCGCAGTTGAGCCGCCGCGCGCCGCTGCGTCCGCTTCAGCGTTCTAAAACCGCTGTATTCGACATTTTTTTTCGCCGAACCTGGCAGTCGAATTGCAGCGAAAAAAATGCCACCGTTAAAGCACTCACTCCAGTACCTTCACATTAAATTTCAAGTAAAAATATGAAATAGTTTAGCTGTAATCATCAATTATGTAAAAGTCAATTATCTTGGCTTCTATTGGTCGTATCGGGACGTTTTTTTTAAAATTCATAATTTTTTAAACGCAAACCAATGGTGCTATTTGCGTTACTCTACGCCAATAAACAACGCCGATATTTAATATGCAAAATTTAAATTGTTTTAAATAATAGTCAAATTTTAGAAAAAAAAAATTTTATTTTAAATTTATAAACTAGACATCGTTACCTTTCATTTCCGATAAAGTGCATCAAAATAAGTTTACCCGTTCAGACGTGAGAGCCAAGCGCCCGATTTGCATAAATAATTTGTTAATAGGCAGCCATATAAAAATTGGAGGCGAGCCTTGTGCACACTTGTCAGCATACTGAAAGGTATCATTGAGTGAATGTCCGCTTAAATATGATAATTTTTAACCCAGTTTTCGGGAACCTGTAAAAATGGCCCTTTTCTTGCGTATTTTTTGCAATTTTGCAATTTAAAAAAATTTTTTAAAGCTTATTCTTATAGGAAATTTCCTTCCGAACGATTTTCCTCTCTTCAAGTTTTGTCGTTTGACCAACAGAGAAGGAGTTATTTAAAGAAAACTATACAGAAACGCGTTTTTTAAATATATTTTGCAATAAAAAAAGGCGAAGCGGGCCGAGTTGATTCTAGAGACTTTATACACTTGTTACGGGATATCATAAGAATCGATTAAAAAAAGTTCCAGCTTTGCGCCGTGAACTTCAATATCTAATCCCCTGACTCCCGGACTACTTCTTTACAGCAGCAAATCGGTTCGTTTTCTATCGTATATCAATGATATAAATTGAATCCGCATCAACCAAATCGGCGATTAGTTCGCGACAATGCCGCTAAACCGCGCATGATGAAAAACGCTTCTCGTATTTAAAATACATCCAGTCATAATATATAAGCAGACCGCCTGTGAAGCAAAAAGCAGAGAAATCCAGTATCGTAACTGGAGGGATCTCTTCATATAAGGACCTCCTGGCGGTAGCCGTTCCGGATACCGAAAACCGAGCCCGGCTGCCTCCGACTTTTGACGTTAGTTGCCCCGTTCCCGGCATTCTTCAAAACGATAAAAACCGGATAATTGAAAGAAATAAATCGATATGAATCTGTTTCCTTAATTCACGATTCGTAACGATTGAAATGGATTGACTAAAACCGATTCAAACAATTCATTAACCATATTAAAAACGATAGAAACTGATGTGCAGCTGATAAGACATTTACGATAGGATCCTAAGTATTTTGTAACGTGAGTTTCTGATAGAGTACTGTAAATAAACGATTCACTAACCGTATCAAAAACGATAAAAACTGATGTATAGCTAATAAGACATTTACGATAGGATCCTAAGTATTTTGTAACGTGAGTTTCTGATAGAGTACCGTAAATAAACGATTCACTAACCGTATTAAAAACGATAAAAACTGATGTATAGCTGATAAGACATTTACGATAGGATCCTAAGTATTTTGTAACGTGAGTTTCTGATAGAGTACCGTAAATAAACGATTCACTAACCGTATTAAAAACGATAAGAAATTTTTTTATCGTTTTCTATCGGAGATGGTTACCAGGGATGAATGGTTAAATGGCAATGAACATGGAAGTGGCGGAAGTGTCCGGGGTGGCGTCCGACGACGCTACCTCGGGGGCCCAGTGCGGACCCGCGACCCTCGCGAGCGAATCGTCGCCGTCGCGTCGCCGCGCGTCGCAGCGCGTCGGCGACGACGCAACGGCCGAGGGACCCGTCGACGCGCAAACGACGACGAGCGACGGCGCCGCGAATTCAATGGTATTCATTTTATTGTTAGAATAGACGGAATTCAATGGAATTCAATACGGAAATTTTTAATTCCTAGTTTGGCATTCAATGGTATTCATTTCGTTAACGGAATCAATGGTATTCAATGGAATTCATGACAAAACTTTCCAATCCCTAACCTGGCATTCAGTGGTATTCATTTCGTTACGTTTTTGTGTCGGAATTGGATGAGATTCAAAAAAGACAAATTTTTTCCAAAATAAGGAATTCCATGATATTGAAACTATTTCAATCCCCTTTTTGGACAAAATGGAATTCGGAAAGTCCTTAATTGAATTCCTGGCAATCCCGTTTTAATTCTTTTCAATCTTTTTTCGTTTGCTGGGTCAAGAGGACCACGCAGGGGACCCATTCATGAGGCGATACGCCGAGCTGAGGACAGGGAATCATGGCGACAGATGGTCCACGATTCATGTGGTCACAATCCTTAGTAATGAGGGACCGACTTAGATGATGATGATGAATTTCGCGTCAAAAAAACTGGTCATCTTTTGAGACGATCCACGAATCGATCCAATTTTTCACTTCTTCATAAGAACGGAAGTGCTAGTCAGCCAGGCCGTCTGTCATTGATCGAAACAAGTGATAGTCAGAGGGAGCAACGTCTGGAGAATACGGCGGGTGGGGTAGTGTTGTTTGTTCACATTCCAATAAAGGTTTCGCATAATTCATGAGAACGCGCCTTTAGTTACGCGGCGTTAGTTGCGTTTGCGAATCGAGGCATCCCTGTCTTGTATCTAGTTGTTTTATGTTCTTCTTGCCTCCCGCACGTTGCGCTGTGTGTAAACCAAATAAACCTTTCAGTTGCAAGTTAATGGTGTTATAAATCTCTACCCTCAACAGGTTATGGGCCCAGCGAGCCTATAGCTTGCAGTGAAAAATACTGACGTGAGTGAAACAAGTAGAAACTTGCACATTGCTTCCTCATAGTGTGCAAGTCGAAACTTGCACATTGGGCGCGTTCAGCGGACACAACTGTTGAGTCTCGTCTTATCAACAATCTGCGTTGATTGGTTGGTTCTAAAAGTAAGAGCCAATCACGTTCGATTGCTACTGAGCGGCTTGATCTGCTGAACGCGACCATTGCTTCCTCATAGTGTGCAAGTAGAAACTTGCACATTGCTTCCTCATAGTTCTTAAGTGTGCAAGTAGAAACTTACACATTGCTTCCATATAGTTTTTAGGTGTGCAAGTAGAAACTTGCACATTGGTTTGTCTCAATTTTTAAGTATGCAAATTATTTTTAGGTGTGCAAGTAGAAACTTGCACATTGCTTCCTTATAGTTTTTAAGTGTGCAAGTAGAAACTTACACATTGCTTCCTTATACTATTTAAATGTGCAAGTAGAAACCTTCGTTCACAAAGCTTCCTCCATGAGGAAGCCAAAAAAAAATACTAATTACTTCTACTTGCACACTTAAGAACTATGAGGAAGCAATGTGCAAGTTTGCTTCCTCATGGAGGAAGCTTTGTGAACGAAGGTTTCTACTTGCACATTTAAATAGTATAAGGAAGCAATGTGTAAGTTTCTACTTGCACACTTAAAAACTATAAGGAAGCAATGTGCAAGTTTCTACTTGCACACCTAAAAATAATTTGCATACTTAAAAATTGAGACAAACCAATGTGCAAGTTTCTACTTGCACACCTAAAAACTATATGGAAGCAATGTGTAAGTTTCTACTTGCACACTTAAGAACTATGAGGAAGCAATGTGCAAGTTTCTACTTGCACACTATGAGGAAGCAATGTGCAAGTTTCTACTTGCACACTTTTTTATTAAATGCGTTTTGTAGACAGTTTTAATCGTGATAGTAAGAGAAACGGGAACGAATTTTTTAAAATTTTAATAAACTTGGTTGTTTTTTTTAACAGAAATCAGTAACCCCTTTATTATTAACAATTTTTATATAAAAATTTCAGTAAACTTGGTTGTTTCTTTTTTTAACAAAAATTGGTAACCCCTTTATTATTAACAATTTTTAATAATTCTATTATATTCTTCAATCTTTTCTACCCCTATTTCATATATATCTGGTTAAGATTTGGTTGATTAGTTCTGGAGTTATAGAAATTTCGGTAAATTTGGCACAGACATACACACACACATACATACATACCAACATTTTTTTTAAAGCGATATTTCGACAATTTTACAACAATATGAACATATTGGCAGAAAAAACTAAAAAACCAATCTTTTCTTTGGTTTTTTCTACCCCTATTTCATATATAATTTTTTTAAATTTGGTTGACTAGATCCAACTTTATACGCAATCAAAGGTTCATATACGAATTTACGAAAACAAAGCTTCCTCCATGAGGAAGCAAAAGTGCGTGGACTCTTTGATAAAAGACAACGGCGCGGTCGTTGTTACTCACGGAGGGACTGCACGGCGCACCAAAATGGCGGTAACGGCTACCACGATAATTACCAAACTTAACGGCGAAAACTGGCCTGTCTGGAAATTTGAAACCTCCGTTATTCTAAAAGGGCGTGGAATTTTTGATATTGTATCGGGAGTCACAGTAAAACCTGAGGAACAGCCAGCACAGGTGGAGTGGTTAAAACAAGATGCTAAAGCCCAGGAAGTTATCGTCACGCGGATGGAACATGGACCGCTCACACACATTTTATCGTGTGAGACTTCACATGACATGTGGAACAAACTAAAGGCCGTATACGATAAAGAATCTGCTGTGAGTATTCATCTTCTTCAACAAAAATTCTTTACGGCTGAGTTTAATCAAGGTTCGATGTCTGACTTTCTATCTAAAATCGAAGAAATCCGGGTTAAATTAAAACAAGCCGGAGAAGAAGTTTCAGATAAGATGACCATAACCAAAATACTCATGTCACTCTCGGACCAATACAAGCACTTTAGGTCTGCTTGGGAATCTGCCCCCGGCAGATAAACAGACACTCGAAGAATTAACATCGAGGCTACTTCTTGAAGAGGAGCGAGCCGGCAGCGATGAGGCAACGACAGCACTAGTGAGCCGATCTAACACAAAACTAAAATGCTCGACGTGTGACAAAGTTGGTCATCTGAAAAAAGACTGTTTTAAAAACAAGCAATGTGAATTCTGTAAGAAGCATGGACATATTGCCAAATACTGTTTTTTCAAGAAAAAAGGACAAGAATAAGAAGAAGCAGGAAGATATCACAGCTTTAGTGGCAAGTACATACGAACAATCCAGTGACTGTTGGTACATGGACAGCGGTTGCACTCACCACATGTGCAATGACCAAGTGTATTTTGAAGATTATAAAGTGCTAAATTATACTCGTACGGTTCAGTTAGGTGACGGCGCTAAGGTTAAGGTAGTCGGTGAAGGAAATATTAAATTAAAAGCTTTTAAACGGGAAGAAATGGTCATCGGTAGAATTAAAAAATGTACTTTTTGTGCCGAACTTAAAAGTAAAATCTATTCTCGGTTATTAGTGCCTTGGACAAAAACTAAATATGATTTCCGATAATAATATTTGTAAATTCGTAAAAGACAATATTACTATCGTAATTGCAAAACGTGAGGGCAGAATGTTCAAAATGTGCTTCAATAAAAATGAACAAGCTTTGTCAAGTGTAACTTCCAATGAAAGTACGGGAGTGTTGAATCCAAAGGCGAACAGCAAGAAAACAGTGTCTAATATGACTGCAACAATGACTGTGAACTGTTTCGTTATCATATCAAGCTAGCACATCAGAATTTCGCACACGTGAAGAACATTCTTATTCAAAATGGCATAACCATTTCCTGTACAAAAAATCACTTCTGTACGGCGTGTATTGAAGGCAAGCAATGCAGGAAACCTCATCCAAGTAGTGAAAACCAAGACCACCTTTCCCGGAGAGCTGATCCATGCCGATGTATGCGGTCCTATTGAAGAAACATCACTGGGAGGCTCGCGTTATTGTCTTCTGATGAAGGATGACTTTTCGCATTTCCGTACTGTCTACTTTCTAAGCGAGAAGAGTCAAGTTCCATCAAAATTGAAGACGTTTCTTACCCTGTGTCAAAATCAAGGAACGGAAGTCAAGGCATTACGCAACCGACAATGGTGGAGAATTCATAAACAGTACGGTAAAGCGAATACTAGAAGATCGTGGGATTATACATCAGACCTGCGTACCCTATACGCCAACCCAAAATGGAAAGGTAGAGAGAGAGATGCGAACAGTAATGGAAGCTGCAAGGACGATGTTAAAAGGGAAATCTTTGCAAAAGAATCTATGGGCTGAGGCTGTTAACACAGCGGTATTTATATTAAATAGAACTGGAACCAGCTCAATTGTAAAGAAAACACCATATGAGTTGTGGTACAACAAAAAGTTTGACATCAAATCGTTGAAAGCCATTTTTGGTACAGATGTATGGACTCATATACCAAAGCAGCGACGTCTTAAACTGGACAGCAAAAGTAGAAGAGGTATCCTAGTTGGCTTTGGAGAAAACACGAAAGGTTTTAAGATCTACTATCCAGACAGAAAAACCTTTTCCATGGAACGAGAAGTTCTGCTTGTACCAGAGAGTTTACCGGTTGAAGAATTATTGGTGCAGACTGAGGAAACGTCCGACAGCGAAATTCAGGCTCCGGAAGAAGAACCTCATAATGAAACACAGGTCCCTGAAGAACTAAATGAAGATCAGACTGGAGAACAAGAAGTCGAAAAAACCGTAGAAGAATATATCGAAACACCCGTATCGAGTCTTGATCTACAGACTACTGAAGGAAGACCGCAACGAAAAATTAGACCACCCAGAAAACTTGTCGAGGACTATCACTGTTATTTCGCTATGGATAGTGAAGAGCCAGCAACACTGGAAGAGGCATTGTCGTCTCCCCAAGCGTCTCAATGGATTGAGGCGATGAATGCAGAAATGACAGCGCTTGTAGAGAATAATACTTGGATCTTTGTCGAAAAGCCAGAGCTCAAGGTTGTAATCATCGATACCAAATGGGTTTACAAGGTAAAGCGAAACAAAGATAAAGAGACTGTTTTTCAAAGCTCGACTGGTGGCAAGGGGTTTTGTGCAAAAAGATTTAGACTACTGTGATATTTATTCTCCTGTGGTAAAAATGACTAGCGTAAAAACGTTATTAGCTATTAGTAATAAGAATGAATGGCCAGTATATCATTTAGACGTTTGTAGCGCCTTTCTTAATGGCACAATTAAAGAGGACATTTATGTGGTTCTACCAACAAACTTTAAGATACCTAAGGACAAACTTTGTAAACTACAAAGAGCTCTATATGGCTTGAAAGGCGCTCCTAAATGTTGGTATGAGACATTAAATGAGTTCATGTTGAGTCAAGGTTTCACAAAAGCAGAGAGTGATCACTGTATATACTACTATATAAAAGATGATTGTAAAGTCTATGTGATTGTTTTTGTTGATGATTTTCTGTGTACTGGATCTGGCCCAATGCTGGATTTTATTATAAACAAGCTAAAAAGTGTATTTAAAATGAAAGATCTAGGTCTTGCAAGTTGCTACTTAGGTATTAACATAAACCAGAATTTGAAAAATGGAACTACCACCTTGAACCAGACCCAGTATCTTAAAAGAGTGCTTGAAAAGTTCAATATGTCTGACTGTCACAGTGTGAGTACGCCAATGGATCCGAACGTCAGTCTGTCAACGTTACAGAGGAATGAATCTGAGAGTGCCGATTTAGAACTTCGATGTAGAAAACTTATTGGATGCATTATGTATGCAATGATTGGTACCAGACCGGATTTATGTGCAAGCATAACCTTTCTGTCTCGTTTTCAAAACTTGTGCTAGTAAGGATCTGTGGGTTTGTCTTAAACGCCTATTAAGATATATTAGAGGTACTATTGATCTTAAGCTAATTTATCAGAGAAAAACAAGTGACGAATTGTTAACAGGCTACGCTGATGCGGACTGGGGCGGCAATCCGATAGATAGAAAATCTACGAGTGGTTATTGCTTTCAAGTTAATGGCAATCTAGTTATGTGGACGTCGAAAAAGCAGGTTACAGTAGCTTTGTCCACTTGTGAGGCCGAATATGTTGCTCTCAGCTGCTGCATCAGTGAAGCATGTTGGCTGAGAAATGTACTGTTAGAGTTAAGGATTTCTGACGACATATCGGTAACTATTTACGAAGACAACCAGTCAACCATTAGGTCATGTAATTCTCACGAACAACTGAAACGCATGTAACATTTAGATATTAAATATCATTTCATTAAGGAGAAAATTACTCAGGGAATTATTAATGTTCAATACATTCACACTAGCGACCAAATGGCTGACATACTAACCAAACCGTTATGCCGACCATCCTTTGAGAAACTTAGGGCTTTAATGGGTTTAAGTAACCATAGTGAGTAGGTATATTTAACCAAACCGAAGTATTACAGATTGTCTTTTTATTAACAACATATATATTTATATTTTCGTTTTTGGACAATTGTCATTAAAAATATAAAATCAGCAACAAAAATCCAAGATTCAAGTTTAAGTTTTTTTTTCTCGAAACTTTTATTGAGGGAGGGTGTTGTTTGTTCACATTCCAATAAAGGTTTCGCATAATTCATGAGAACGCGCCTTTAGTTACGTGGCGTTAGTTGCGTTTGCGAATCGAGGCATCCCTGTCTTGTATCTTAGTTGTTTTATGTTCTTCTTGCCTCCCGCACGTTGCGCTGTGTGTAAACCAAATAAACCTTTCAGTTGCAAGTTAATGGTGTTATAAATCTCTACCCTCAACAGGTAGGACTTCCCATTTCAACGTTTCCAAGTATGTTTCAACGGGCTTTATGACATGGGGTCGAGCATTGTCATGCTGCAAAATCACTTTATCATGTCTATCGTTGTATTGCGGCCGTTTGTTTTTCAGTGCAACGCATCAATTGCTTTCGATACCGATCGCCTGTGATTGTTTCAGTCGGTTTTAGCTCATAATACACTACGCCTCTTCCACCGCCATGCCGGTCTTCGACGTCAAAATCACCGGTCTTGAAGCGTTGAAACCATCTCGGCACGTTCTTTCACTAATAGCGGCTTCACCATACGTATTTGAGAGCATTCGATGAGCCTCAGCTGCAGATTTCTTCATATTAAAGCAGAAAATTAAAACCTCCCGCAAATGATGAGAATTTGGCTCGTAAGCTGACATTTTCAATCGAGAATAACTTTATGATGCAGACACAAATCGATTAATATTTCGATGGCGTTATGTTTACAAATGCCTAAGCTTATTGTATGACGTCTACGATCTATTTATTTTGACCACTACTTACCGCTACAGCCATCTATTGGAAAACGGCGGAAGCAAAGTTGTACACCTAATATATATGATGAATTTGTAAATACTAAATGATCTATTTATATATTAATTCAACTTTTTGTTGGATGGTAATGGTAAATGTTGCGTTGGCAGCACTTGCGTGTTCCTAAAAGCTCCCTGTTTTACCTCTTGCGTGATACCGCGTTCGCGCCAGTTTTCTCCTCAGCATGCAAGCCCGCAAGCGAAGCACATATATGTACTTGAGTTTCCTTTTTAACATTAAACGCTACGTAAAACGTTATTGTGACTTTATTCTGCGCAACATATCCTGCTATTCTATCAGGTTATGGGCCCAGTCCCATCGGTATTGGTCGTAAGAGAGTGCGAATATCGTCGCTTTTGAGGTTATTGGAAGCGTGAGTCGGAAAAACGACGCGGCAAGTACAGAGAGAAAAGACGGGCAAGAGAGATGGATACGGTAAATACTGTCACGAGTTTAAAGTTAACCGGAGGAGAAAATTGGGCCGTATGGAAGTTCCAGACTGAGGTCGTATTAAAAGGAAGAGGACTTCATGATATTGTGACAGGGCAGAGTTTAGAGCCGGAGGCAGCAGGGGAGAAGGCAGAGTGGCTGAAAAGGGACGCGAAGGCACAGGAGATCCTGGTTACGAGAATTGAGCAAGGGCCGCTCACACATTTGCTGTCATGTACCAGTTCGAAGGAGATGTGGTCTAAATTAAAGTCCGTGTACGATAAAGAGTCGGTAGTCAGCGTGCATTTGTTGCAACAGAAGTTTTCATGTGCGAGTATAAAGATGAATCCATGTCGGTTTTTTTATCGAAGCTCGAAGAAATACGGACAAAACTTAAGCAGGCCGGAGAGCCTATCTCAGATAAGATGCTCATGACCAAAATATTAATGTCGCTACCAGAACCATACAAGCATTTTCGATCAGCGTGGGAGTCAGTTCCACTAGAGAAGCAGACAACAGAGGAGCTTACATCGAGGTTATTAATTGAAGAAGAAAGGGTGAGATCGAGCGAAGGTGAAGCAGTAGCCTTGGCGGGAACTAGTAGCAGCAGGAGTGTAAAAAAGAAGATGAAATGCTTTGCATGTGGAAAAGAAGGGCATCTAGCAAAGTTTTGTACCAGTAAAGTAAAGGAATCAAGGAGCTGTTATTACTGCAAGAAAAAAGGGCATATCGCAGAAAATTGCTACTTAAAAAGGAAGAAGGAAAGTGAAGAAAAGAAGAAAGACAAGAAAGAAGAAAAGAAGGAAGAAAAGAAGGAAGAAGTGAATGCCTTTGTGGGAACCAGTGCTCAGAAAAATGACTCAACGAAGAAGGTTTGGTACATGGACACCGGCGCGAGTGAGCATATGTGCGGAAACAGAAAGCTGTTTAAATCATTAAATGAGAGACAATGCTGTAGTAAAGTGAGAGTCGGTGATGGAAATTTGCTAGAAGTAAAGGGAATAGGTACTGTGGTATTAAATGCGTGGAACAGTCAGAGGTACATAAAGACAGTTTTATCCGGCGTATTGTATGTTTCTGACTTAAAATTCAACCTGTTCTCGGCTGGTTACGTGTTAGATAAGGGCTATTCTTTAGTGTCAAACAATGAACTGTGCGAGTTTCTAGACGGTCATGGTGAAGTACGTGCAATAGCGAAACGTGAAAATAGACTGTTTAGGATGGCCTTCATGCCAGAAGAAGAAACTGAAACGCATTCAGCAGGCTTTGAAGATGTACGCAGCACATTTGACGTCTCGGAATGTTATTTGAGTAAAAAGATTGAGAACTTATCTGTGTGGCATAAAAGATTTTGTCATCAGAACTTGGAGCATGTAAAAAGTGTTTTATTGAAAGGTAACATTAAGTTCTTTGACGACAGCGCCAGTTTTGTTTGCGAGAAGTGTTTGGCCGGTAAACAACACAGAACACCGTTTCCATTGAGCAGTTCGCGAGCAACCGAAAGACTTGAGTTGGTGCATGCCGATGTCTGCGGACCTATGGAGCAAGATTCCCTGGGTGGAGCAAGGTATTTTCTACTATTGAAAGACGATTATTCAGCGTATAAGAGTGTATTCTTTATCAAGAACAAGAGCGATGTAAAGTCATGTATAGAAAAGTTTATAGCGCGCGAGGAAAGAAAAACTGAATGTAAATTGAAAGTTTTAAGGACGGACAACGGGCTCGAGTTTGTCAATTCGGAGTTAAAAGCCATGTTGGAGAGTCGAGGTATAGTCCACCAAAGAAGTGTTGTGTACACCCCGCAGCAAAATGGTCGAGCAGAGAGAGAGATGCGAACGTTAGTGGAGGCTGCTCGTGCAATGATTGATGGAATGCATAAGAAATTTTGGGCGGAGGCCGTGAACACGGCTGTGTACACGATAAACAGGACAGGTCCAAGTCCAGTGAAGGGACTAACACCCTATGAAGTATACCATAAGAGCAGCGCAACCTTGGAGTTGTTTAGAGATTTTGCATCGCAGGTGTCTGTGCACATACCAAAGGAAAAACGCCTTAAATGGGATCCTAAAAATGTTAAGGGTTTTTTAATTGGCTACGGAGAAGATATAAAAGGATACCGAATCTACTTCCCGAAGAGTAATAAAGTAGAGATACATCGAGATGTAATATTTCTACCGCAGAAGATGGCAGAGCTAGATGAAGAAAAGCAAGAAAAAGAAAGGCTTAAGACTCAAGAAGTTTGTGAGCAGGAAACAGACAGTGAGGATCAAGATGTGAGTAATGAAAATGAAAACAGACAAAATGAAGAAGAAGAGCAGACGGAGCAAAGCTGTAATGAAGACACAGACAGCAGTTTTGAAGAGGCTCTTGACATCAGTATCCAAGAAAGAAGTAAGGAAACGAGGCACAACCTAAGGCAGAGAAGCGACTTGAAGATGCCAGCTCGTTTCGAAGATTTCTATACAAGTCTGTTAGCTACAGAGGAAGATCCCAAAACCTACGACGAGGCAATGTCAAGCAGAGACGCAGAAAAATGGAAAAAGGCTATGGAGGCTGAGGTACAAGCATTGTTAGAGAACGAAACATGGAAGTGTGTAAAGAGACCCAAAGACGAAGTAAATATTATAGACTGTAAGTGGGTGTTTAGGCGTAAGAGAAATGAAAACGGAGACATAGTTTCTAATAAGGCCAGGCTGGTTGCTAGAGGCTTTCAGCAGTCAGACGTATCCTTTTCAGATATTTACAGTCCTGTAGCAAGGTTATCATCTGTTAGAATGTTATTAGCTTTTTGCAACGAATATGACATCCCTATTTATCAGTTAGATGTCTGTAGTGCCTTTTTATATGGGAAAATAGAAGGGGATGTATATATTTCTTTACCAGAGGGATGTGAAAATATTATAAAGGATAAAGAGTATGTTTTAAAGCTAAACAAATCTTTGTACGGGCTGAAAGGTTCACCCAAAAATTGGAACGAAACATTTCATGAGGTGATGAAAAAATTAGGTTTTAAAAGATCAGAGTATGAATATTGTCTTTACATAAGAACAAGAGGAAAGTATAAAACCTTTTTGTTACTGTATATTGATGATCTGTTGTTAGCTTCGAAAGATAGTAAAGATATAGAGTATGTTAAGAGGATACTAAATAATCATTTCAAAATGAAAGATTTGGGGGCAGTTAGACAATATTTAGGCATGTCTATAGTACAAAATTTAGAAAAAGGGGAAATAATAATAAATCAGACAGCATATTTAGAAAATCTGCTTAGCAAGTGTAACATGAAAGATTGTAAAGCTATTTCTACTCCGATGGTAGAGAATTTTGATCATAGCGTGCTAAAAAGAGACAAATCAGAGAGTCAGAAAATTGAAAGTAGATGTAGAATGGTTATAGGCTCATTGATGTATGCCATGTTATGTTCACGACCTGATCTATGTTTGTCAATTAGTAGGGGGGAGTGGGGCTGGTTGGCCGCTTTTTCATTCTGGGATTTTTTATATTTTCCAGGTGCTTTGAAAAAAAAATCGAATTGACCATTTCGAAGGTACAACCCTTGACTATATATAGGGAAAGTTTAGAATTTTTAAAATTATATTGTAAAAAGTTGTAAATGATCAAACACTGCGGGAAAAAGCGGCCAACCTGCCCCGACAGCGGGGCAGGTTGGCCGATTTCGTGAAATTAAAGAAGGACAGTAATTATATTATTTTAATTAGGAAAATAAACATTCCGCACGCGACGCGCGCGGGATGGACCACTTTCCACGCACTTGTAACATAAAATAGAATGTATAACACGTGCGTGAAGTTGAAAATTCCCGGGTGCGGTGATATCGCACTTCGGGTCGCCTTCGGCTCGTGCGTCCACTCCGCACCCGTGAATTTCCATCTTCCCGCACTTGTTACACAAATAACTATTCCCGTATCATATTTGCTCGTGGCGTTTGGGTACGGTTGGCCGAGTTGGGTACGGGGCCAATCTGCCCCATACCCAACTCGGCCAACCTGCCCCAAACGCCACGAGCAAACATTTTGACATTTCACAAATACCAAAAGTGAGGTTAGTTTTAAAAACGATGATGATTTAGAAAGCCTATGGAATGCTCTTGGAAATATGTGTACTCTCCATTAATTGTAACAACAAGTACATTCAATAATCATACAAGTTTTTTACTGTATTTATTTACTCACCACTCTCGAAAAGAAACAAATTGCGATTTTGCCAAAATGACGCAGCATAAATGAACAAAAATACAGTCACGTATTTATCTCTCACTAATACACTTAATTTCGTAGAAAGAGCGCCACTTGTCACTTCTATCATTTTCAAACAGCCAGTCGGCCAACCTACCCGACGGCCAACCAGCCCCACTCTTCCCTATATTGAGTAGGTACCAGTCGTGTGCTAGTGAGGATCTGTGGTCAGCGCTCAAGCGGGTGTTGCGCTATATTAAAGGTACCATAAAGTTAAGCCTAATCTTTAGAAAGAGTAAAGCAAGTAATGTTAACCAAATAATAGGTTTTGTTGATTTTGATTGGGCAGGCGACAAGGTAGATCGCAAGTCAACTGGTGGTTATGTATTTAAAGTTTTCGGCTGCAGTGTATCATGGGCTTTTCGTAAGCAATCAACTATCGCCTTGTCATCGACCGAATCAGAATACGTAGCTTTAAGTTTAGCTGCTAGTGAGGCTTGTTTGATAAGAAATTTGTTTTTCGACTCAGAAGGAAAAATGATAACGGTAAAGATATTTGAAGACAATCAGTCTGTGATCAAGGTGTGTAAGAATCCTGAGTTTCATCACAAATTGAAGCATGTAGACATTAAGATGCATTTTGTTAGAGATAAGGTGTCCAATAATACAATATCAGTTGAATACGTTAGTACTAATGAGCAGATAAGTGATGTACTGACAAAACCTTTGGGCAGAATTAAGTTTGAAAAGTTTCGTGATGGCTTAGGTTTAAAATAAGTTTTTTTTTAATGTAAAATTTCAGGGGGTGTTCTTTATTTTGTACAAGATTTACCATTAAGGGGGTGTGTTGGATGGTAATGGTAAATGTTGCGTTGGCAGCACTTGCGTGTTCCTAAAAGCTCCCTGTTTTACCTCTTGCGTGATACCGCGTTCGCGCCAGTTTTCTCCTCAGCGTGCAAGCCCGCAAGCGAAGCACATATATGTACTTGAGTTTCCTTTTTAACATTAAACGCTACGTAAAACGTTATTGTGACTTTATTCTGCGCAACATATCCTGCTATTCTATCACTTTTGAGACATTTTGCTTGTGAAATTATCAAATAATTATAGAAAATAAAATTATAGTAGGAATCAAGATTAAATTTGGTTTATCTGTCATATATCAGATTTTGTAAATTAATAGAATTTTAATAAATTAGTAGGATATTTAACTTTAGATCAAGGCCAATAATTGTCAAGTCAGAGCGATATTTTATATGTGTTCTTCTGTATTTATTGTTAAAACATAACGATCGCGAAAAAAGCAGTTGTTCTCGCGCGGAAAAAAGTTCTGAGACCGTCGTGCGAATCAGTTGCAAGTCTTGTTCAAGCTTGAGACGCATTTAATTTGTAACAAAATGTAATAAATACTGCACACTACACCTTTTTGGGGGCTCAGCCGAGATCGAATAGAACAGATTTGGGAGACGTGTGTCGGAAAGAAGATAGAGATATCGGAGAGAATAATGTTGCGAGGTTTTGAGACCGTCCTGTGGGTGACGATTGCGACGAAGACGACGGTGATAGTAAGGAGAGTGAATGATGAGAATTGATAAATGTCTTGGCTTCTTTCCCGTTATATAATAGTGATATATTAGAAACGCATATCTATCTCTAAAATGTACATTATACAGTTTTAGTCGGACGAAGAGAAAAGCTGAGAAGATAAGAGACAACTAAACCAAATAAATATACTTTATCTAAAATATGGAGCGCTGTGAACATCTTAATGTTTATTTAATTTATATTTTTCGAACTGGAGACTAATATAAAGTACTAGTATAAGTTATTTAGAACCCGTTGATACACACTTGACAAAATGAATGCAACTGCGATAGTTAGCGCACTTTGTACTGTTGTAACGCTGTGCATTGGAACAATTATTTTCGAAATCTTTTCTAATCTAAATATCAAAAGTGATAATCGTTGCATATTATCAGACAGGCGACATAAATAATAAGAAATTATAATTTCAATGCACTTATAATATAAGCTTAATGAATTCTTTGACGTCAATAATTTCAATTGCTACATAAAACATTTTTTTCTACATAAATTAGAAAACTTATAGTTACAATATACATATAAATCTATGAAAATGTTTCGATTAATATGCACATATCATTTTCATTTATTGCATAGAACATTATGCATATTCTTTTCATTATCTACAAAAATTGAATATGTTATAATCACGGTCTTACACACAGGTCTGGAAACTCAGACCGATTTTGGTGGTGGGGGATGGTTGTTTTAGCGAGGAAAAATTTATTTCACGGCGTTGTCACTATGCATCGCTGTCATCGCAAAGTGTAGATGGTAACCCATGGTAACGTGACAATAATCTTTTAATTGCGCTTAATTCAAGTGCATTTTCGAAAATGACATGTGCTGAGAAAAGTATTTTAGTGGATTTATTTGTAAATTGTGGTATTTTTGTAAATTTATACTACATTAGCGTCTTAAGTAGAATTTATTTTATTTATTAAGTATTTTAGTGGATTTCAGTATAATATGACGAATTCTTGCGTAGTCCCAAACTGCAAAACGGGATATAAATCTTTAAAAGTAAAACGGTCAACTTTTAAAGTCCCGAAAAAAATAGATTTATTTAAAACGTGGCAAGCAGCGATCCCGAGCAATATAAAATTAAAATCGTCCCATTACGTGTGTGAAAAACACTTTGAAGAACGATACATCAACAGACAGTGGGTTAAACGCGATTCCAATGAAAAAATTATTGCAGAGAAAAAAATTATTAATTTATTAATTTGCGCATTCGTATAATAAAAGATTTCCAACGTTTTTCTTAATACAAAGTTATTTATTATTCCTTTCCTCATTTGGAACTTCAATTATTGCCTATCTGACACTTACGATTTTGAATTTACTAATTACTATTTCCGTCCTTGTCCCACCACATAGTACACTGACCGATGGCAGCGACTCTTGCGGTCACGAAGCAAGTTATTTTCTTCGTCGCTAAGACGACCATCCCCCACCACTAGAGTTTCCAGACCTGTGTGTAAGACCGTGGTTATAATTATTATGTTCTTATAAAAGAATTTTCCGACGACGCATATAAAACTTTCCATTTTAGGACTTGATACGTGATAAATTGGAAAATATTAAATAATTCGTTTATGTTAGCTTAACTTTTGCGATATTTTGTTTATGTAATTATCAAATAATTATAGAAAATAAAATTATAGTAGGAATCAAGATTAAATTTGGTTTATTTGTGCATATATCAGATTTTATAAATTAATAGAATTTTAATAAATTAGTAGGATATTTAACTTTAAATCAAGGCCAATAATTGTCAAGTCAGAGCGATATCTTATATGTGTTCTTCTGTATTTATTGTTAAAACATAACGATCGCGAAAAAAGCATTCGTCCTCGCGCGGAAAAAAAGTTCTGAGACCGTCGTGCGAATCAGTTGCAAGTTTTGTTCAAGCTTGAGACACATTTATTTTATAACAAAATATAATAAATACTGCACACTACACCTTTTTGGGGGCTCAGTCGAGATCGAATAGAACAAATTTGGAAAACGTGTGTTGCGAGATATCGGAGAGGATGATGTTGCGAGGTTTTGAAACTGTCCTGCGGGTGATGATTGCGATGACGCGACGATGACGGCGATAATGAGGACAGTGAACGACGAAAATTGAGATGTCTTGGCTTCTTTCATATGAAGAATGCTAGTACAAAATATACGTTATTTGCCATGCCTATGATAATCAATCTCTTCGAGTTCTTCGAGTTTTTTTCAATTCTACTTTTATGTAATTCTCCGTCAGAGAATTTGCAGAGATTCGCCAATGACGTTTTTAGAGATTTAGTGGAACAAAACGTCTTAATTTATATGGATGATTTAATTGTCCAAAAACGAGAGTGAACGGATTGGAAAATTTTGAAATTGTTTTGAAGACTACTATAACCAAGCCGGATTATTGATCAATTGGAAAAAGCGTTATTTTCTGCAGCAAAAGATCGAATTCTGGATCGAACGCGGAACCAAACGATCATCTAAACGAGAAACTGAAGCCGTCATGTATTTCCCAAAACCTCGAGCTGTGTGACAAGTGCAGGTCTTTTTAGGTTTAAGCGGCTATTTTTAAAAGATTTTGAAACCAACGGTATACTATTCTCTTATTATTAACAGTGTTTTATCTAAAAGCTCTGTATTACAAACAACTGCAGTTACATTATTCTTCAATTTGAATTCATATAATAAAATTTCATATAAGAAAATGATATGTGATTATATGAATTTCACTAGAGAATTTATGTTTATTTTTAACTTTAAATAAAACAACAACAAAAACGTGTTTTTAAAACATCCAATCTAATCCAATGGCGCAACAGTCCGAGTCGGACTTAGGCCTCCCCCAAAGTCATGTGCTTGCGGTGCGCACGCAAGTTGTACACAATGTATTTTTAAAACATTTATAAACATAATAATTAGAATAATAAACGTAACTATAATCATAAGCAATTAAATTGTACATGAGTTATGTTATAGAAATAATATAACTGAAACACTGATACCAATATTTTCAATTAGTGGAAATCCAACATTTCTTATATGGATCAACCTAATATTATACCATGTATGTAGTTTGAACTATTGCAACATGTATTTATAGTAATATGCGCTGAAGATATAATATAATATATACACTACAAGATTGCGTTAAAATTACAGTTTTTTTTAAGAATCTGTCGTGTATAATAATCGTTATAAAATTGTATTTTGTAGAAACGTTATAAATAATTGCAATTTATCGTAATTTACAAAAGAATATTGCATTATATATTTTTTAATTGTACAAAAAGATTAGAAAGATGTTTCTGCCGTTACACAATTTTTTCGTGCATCATCCGGATTTTTCCATTCAACATTATTGCGTGAATCTACAGTAAAAAAAAGCTGATACTCTTCGATAACATTCTAAAAAATTTTTTCACAATCCGGTTATTAAAGTTATTTGATTTCTTACCTGGCGTTTTATGTTTTAAATATAAAACATAAAAAATAAAATATGTTAATGCAGAAAATGCTGCAAATGCTGAAAATATTCTCATAGTTATTGTGCCGCCAAATGATTTATATGAGACACCTATTATAAGACTACCAACTGAGAACCCTAGGAATATTGTAACATTTCATTAGCAATAACGTCTATTAATTGCAAAAAATATACATATAATATATACATATAATATATTTATATGTAATTTTTATGACAAAATACTCATCGATAAGTGCACCTGTGTAAGTAATCTTACCGAAACTATCATGCATGCCTTGAACAAGTCCTTGAACAGTAGCTGATGTACCGGGAGGTGTTACTACGTTCGCATAGACCGATATTGTTGCTATGCAAAGTGAAAAACATGGCCCGTTCAGGATTAATTCTATCGGAATTATCCACCATGGCATTGGAGCGATAGATATTAATCCCAACCGCAGCGCGTAGCACACAAAACAAAATACAAAGGTGTATCCGTATCCAAGCTTTTTTATTATTTTGCCTAAACAGAATAATATCTTTTTAGAAAAAATAATTTTAGTCATAGTTTTAGTTATTTAGTTACAAATTGTAATAAAAAGTTACTAATATATTACCAGAAAAAGAAAAAAATGCAATTTCGCCGCAAGTCTGTGCTATTATGATTAATCCTTCTATCAATTTAATTTTATTCATATAACCAGTAGCAATGGCGAGATCTTCTAAATACCTATAAGTCAAGTTACATTAATAATTAATTTTATTTCAATTTCTACATTTTATAAAATGACAGATAAATAAATATATATATGTATATTGCCGCTCCGATAAAGATGAAAGTTTACCAAAACAAATAGCTACGCTTGATGGCACTAAAGACACCGGCAAATGCAACAAAACACAAAAATATAACGATAGATTTAGATTTTAAAAGTATAAACACATCTTTCAACATGGTTGTCGATCCTTTTTCAAGTGGCATCTGTAACAAAAATTTATGACAACATGAGGACATAAATACAAAACTGTGTGCTATTATTACTTTAGTTTTTTTTGAATTTGTAATGCATAAAACGCAGTCTCACCTCCAATTTTATACAGCACATCAAATTGACACAAATAAATACGAGCACGAGAATAAGCATTGGGGTGTAATTTTTATAAATTCCATCTTCCGACCACAAGTCCACTACATATCCGGATATACATGCTGCAACACCGTAACCCATTGTGGCCCATAGTCGCTGTTTGCCAAATTTTGACTGTTTACCTTGTCCTGGGAAGGCAAACTTTATTTTAAAAATAGTGTGTAATTCTACTTTATATAATATTATTATATAAAAAACTATAAAACTATTTATTACAATAATTTATTTTATATGGCTAAAATTTTATAAGTTGGCAATTAACACTAAAATTTATGTTTATAAAGTTACACACCTAATATATGAAAACAAACTGCATCGCTTATGCTCAAGGAAGTAAAATAATTAGTCTCGGCAAGAGACCACAAAAGGACAAAACTCCAAAAAGTGTTAGATGTATATACACACTGATCTTCGAAATTATCACACGTAACGTTGCAATTATAATTATTTGTTACATTTTTTTGATTCAATAACGTCTCATTGATATTTAATAAGCATGCAGTATCTGGTGAGATAATTGCTCTCTGTTGGTCTGGGTAAAAAGACAATCCCATGGAAAAATTCATATCGTTACATATCCAGCGGCACGTAGTGTCTTTCGTACCATTACACGATGCAATCGCTAATGCATGCTTGAATAAAAGTCAAATTACAAATAAAATTAAACATATTTTTTTGACAAGCACTAACAATTATATTTTATTGACGATGTGTAGTTTTATACTTTTGGAATATTCAGCAAAATTTTTTATTAAAATTATACGTTGTTTCAGAAAGTTTTAAATTATGTTTAAAATATAGGTATATTATAACATACAGTAAAATTATACAATAAATTATTTATATAAATTAATATTGTATAAAATAATATCATAGACGTTTAACTATTAACGCTTTATCAAGAAAATTCACAAATATGCGAGAAACTTACGTTTTCCATATCGCAATACGATAGAGATGCATAAGAATTATTTTGAAAATGCTGATCCAGCAACATTGGGCCTGGCAATGACGGTAGAAAGAATATCATAACGTAAGAGCCACTTGATACTGTGACTAACACTATAAAGAATAATTTTCTCCATTGCGAATAGTCTATGATGAAGCCACATACTGGTTTCGTTATCAGGTGTAGTATTGAAAAAAACGTACCAATGAAACCTATAACTAATGGCGAAACACCAATTTGCTTTCCATAAACTGAAATATATGGATGAGAAACACCAATACCTAAAATAATAGAATGGTATTATTGAATATATAATAAACTCGTCACAAAAATTAAAGGAACACTTAAATTTTCTTAAAAACTAGGCAAAATTTGAGCAGCTGTATCTTCGTTAAAAATGAACAAAATTTAAGTTTAAAAAAGGGTTTTAAAGCTTGAAATCTCTACTTTCAGAAGATCACTATTTTCTTTTAGTTTCTGTGAGTTTGGTAATTTTTACATATAGAAAACCACGAGCTGGACAAAATGGGAAATTTTCTTCTCACTTTGTGGGCCTGTCACGTGCTCAAAAAAATTCTGCGAAATTTTTTGACTTTCCAATGTGAAAGCTCGAAGTTTTCCCTACAAAATCTTTTTTTAAAAATGTTTTTACGATTTTTTGTTACTGAGTTAACGCGGATTGAATAAGAAATGAGCATTTTGACTTTGATTGCTCATAACTCCGTTAAAAATCATCGTACCGCAATTCGCAAAATGGATTCTTAAAGCTAAAACTTTGCTCTATCAAGTCATATAATCGCCAATTTTTTTATAAAGATGTTTGGATACATTACAAGTGAGTAAAAATGTCGTAAAAATTTGCAATTTTTTACTTTCTTATTTAGATCCAAAAAACAATTGTGCAGAACAACAACAAAAATTTATTCTTTACGTTTTTTTCTACTTTTAAGTATCCTACATTTAAAAAAAATTTGCTGAATAGCTATGAGATTTTCTTCATGGTGGCCACTATGGTTTTACGGGGCAAAACGTACAAAAAATTGTGAAATTGCTTAATTTCAGTAAAAATCAAGAAAAAAAATTAAAAATAACGTCTGGCGGACGTTGAAAAACTGTTTTCAATTACGCTGACAATACATTGAAGATGAGTAAGTGTCAGCATAAGCTAGAAAGACTTTTTTATAAAAAATTAATGTTTTGTGTTTTAAAAATTTGAAAAAATACCGCCGGCATTAGCGTTACCCAAAGCATACAAGGAGGTTGCCCGGTCGGATTTACGCTTTGTTATGCGCGCGTGCGCGTGCGTATGTGTGTCATTCAGCTGAGACCCCGCGACTCGTCGCTTTCGCAGTATTTTATGACTCTAAACTCATTTATGACTATGTATGCATGCGCGCACATGCGCGTGTTTGTATGTATGTGTATGTATGTGTGTGTTCCGTATGCGTGTGTACGTGCGTACATGCGTGCGTGTATGGGTGAGTGGATAGATGGTCGTAGGTGGTAAAATGAATTTTTTCAAATTTCGAAAACACAAAACATTAATTTCTTATTTAAAAAAGTCTTTCTAGCTTATACTGGTATAAATTTTAAAAAATTTATTTTACCACCTATGACCATCTATCCACTCACCCACACACGCACGCATGTACGCATGCATACATACACATACACGCATGCAGGCGCACGCACACACAGTCATAAATGAGTTTAGAGTCATAAAATACTGCGAAAGCGACGAGTCGCGGGGTCTCAGCTGAATGACACACATACACATACGCGCACGCGCACGCGCGCATAACAAAGCGTAAATCCGACCGAGCAACCTCCTTGTATGCTTTGGGTAACGCTAATGCCGGTGGTATTTTTTCAAATTTTTAAAACACAAAACATTAATTTTTTATAAAAAAGTCTTTCTAGCTTATGCTGACACTTACTCATCTTCAATGTATTGTCAGCGTAATTGAAAACAGTTTTTCAACGTCCGCCAGACGTTATTTTTAATTTTTTTTCTTGATTTTTACTGAAATTAAGCAATTTCACAATTTTTTGTACGTTTTGCCCCGTAAAACCATAGTGGCCACCATGAAGAAAATCTCATAGCTATTCAGCAAATTTTTTTTAAATGTAGGATACTTAAAAGTAGAAAAAAACGTAAAGAATAAATTTTTATTGTTGTTCTGCACAATTGTTTTTTGGGATTTAAATAAGAAAGTAAAAAATTGCAAATTTTTACGACATCTTTACTCACTTGTAATGTATCCAAACATCTTTATAAAAAAATTGGCGATTATACGACTTGATAGAGCAAAGTTTTAGCTTTAAGAATCCATTTTGAGAATTGCGGTACGATGATTTTTAACGGAGTTATGAGCAATCAAAGTCAAAATGCTCATTTCTTATTCAATCCGCGTTAACTCAGTAACAAAAAATCGTAGAAACATTTTTAAAAAAAGATTTTGTAGGGAAAACTTCGAGCTTTCACATTGGAAAGTCAAAAAATTTCGCAGAATTTTTTTGAGCACGTGACAGGCCCACAAAGTGAGAAGAAAATTTCCCATTTTGTCCAGCTCGTGGTTTTCTATATGTAAAAATTACCAAACTCACAGAAAGTAAAAGAAAATAGTGATCTTCTGAAAGTAGAGATTTCAAGCTTTAAAACCCTTTTTTTAAACTTAAATTTTGTTCATTTTTAACGAAGATACAGCTGCTCAAATTTTGCCTAGTTTTTAAGAAAATTTAAGTGTTCCTTTAATTTTTGTGACGAGTGTATAATATATGTAATGTATTAAAATGCATTGTATTTTCTAATTAACATTTTTATATTTTGTGGCAGGTTCCCCCGTAGCCCTCGGCGGGGGGACAGGTGGATCGTACAAAGGAAAGGGTGCTGGAAAAGGGTGTTGTGGGGAAGAGAGAAGGTGGACGAAGAAAGGAAGGAGTGAAGGAACCTGAAAGGAGTTGGAGTTAGTGGATGTGAGGGAGGAAGTAAAGCGGGACGCCGGGAATTGGAGAAGAGGAGGTCTGAGAAAGAGGTTAGGATGACGGTGATTTTGGGAAGGAGTCTGCAGAGAGAGGAGCAAGACCCAGGACGGAAAAAGACGAAGCTGGAAGGAAGGGAGAAGAAGGCGGTTGTGCACATGCGACAGGCGTGGTGGCGTGGAGGAGCCGGAGCGGTAGAGGTTGTGATCGAAAGTGACGGGAGGAAGAGGAGGAAAGCGGGAGCAAAGAGAACCGCGGAGGACGAGATTGCGAAAAGGATGGAGGAGTATCTGTTGATGGACTCGGGCGAGGACGAAGACGATAGGAAGAAAAAAGAGTAAGAGGAATGTAGGATAGAAAGGAGAAATAAAGGGAGATAGAGAGAGAAGCGTTAAGGGAGAGGGAGGGTAGGAGAAAAAGGAGGTAAGACTGTGAGTGAAGGTAGAGTAAGAAAGAAAGGAGGCGTCGAACACTAGGAGGGAGAGAGCCGGAAAAAAAGAGGGAAGAGCAGCGTCAGGAAAGAAGGAGTCGAGGGGTGCTGAATTAGGAGAAGCTAAAGGAGATGGCCAGAGGGGTGCCGGAAGAGGAAGAGAAGGAAAATAAGATGTGAGGTCACTCAATGACCAGGCCGGGGAAATAAAATAAAATGTAAAGGTTTTTAGAACCGTTTTTGCTGAATAAAACGCCTTTCCAGGAAGGGGAGTGAAATAAAGAATAATTGAAAGATATTTCGTGGTACAGATTTGTACACTAAATATAAAAATAAAATTTTTGTTTTAAATACTATTTTAAAAATTTTTTTTTATAATCTGTGCGATGTTATAAAGAGGATATTATTATATGTGTTTAATGATTACTTACTCATATTAAAAAAAAAATAATGCGCCTTTATATATAGATGCCTATAATTAATCTTCATGATTTATATTTGTGAGAAAAAATAAATTGTGATATTTTTATCAAATTTGTGTCGCTACTTTGCACTCTTACATGGAAATTTCAGATAGTCAAATCTATCGACAACAGATTTTGAAACTGCTTGCTACAAATGTCGATAAAATATCGGCAGAAATATAACTGAATATAATAGCAAATTGACTGCAGAATGCCGTTTTTCTTGCCAGCAGCGTCTGCCTGCAAAATACGAGTTTGACACATATATTACACAAATATTACAAAATTTTTTGTAATACCCATCAAGGAGCGCCAATGCGCGTGTAATACGCTTTAAATGTACATTAAACTTTGCATTAAATGCGGATATTTGTCCTGCATTCTATGCGCATTTAATGCATATTATGAAAACACATACCAAAAAGTGCACCTGCTACCATCACTGATCGAGGAGCTGAATTGGACAACTAGTGAACTTTGTATTATATTGGAATTTTTCTTTGTGCCCAGCTTTTAAGCATTGCTGTGAGCATATTCCAGTACAGCTATCACAGAAGAAAATAACTTCTTATTTAGAAATATCTTAGAAATATATTTAGGAATATTTTTAGAAATATCTTTAGAAATATCATTGTTTTTGACATGACAAATGTCATTTATTTAAAATTCAATTTATATAAAATTTAAAAACTGAAATAAAATGTTTCATAATAAGTCAAAAACTGCTCATTTAAATATTTTATAAAACCTGTCATTTATAAATTGAATGCTCAATTTGCATTAATTACGCATTTGAATGCGCGCATTTTAAACACACAATTAATGTGGTTTTGAAGCCAATGCAATTGTACGCGCATTAAAAGCACGTTATACGCACATTGGTTCTCCTTGGGTATTTGAGCAAATTTTGTTGTCAATCTGTTGTTATACTGCGAACGGTTAATTATTAGAAACGTGCTAATAATAGTAACAATCAACATTTTACAGCAAATTGATAACTTAAGATATAATACAATAAAGTTTAAAAATGATAACATACAAAACTTCTGTAACTATATTACGTAATAGTAATATATAAGAAACGTATATTTTTGTCTAAAATAAACATTATGCAATTTGGATCGGGCAAAGAGAAAAGCTGATGGTAATTGTATAGATGGGGGGGACCACCTTGGATGACCTTGATATTTTAGTATGTTGTCAAGGTCACCCTCCTGAGGGACCTTCAGAAAGTTTCAGCCCGCGCTAGTTATTCGTTAATAGTTATTAACAAAAAAAGTTTGAAAAATATACCAGCTTATAAATTATAAGTTACAAAGCCCCCCGCGCTCACGCTTAAAGCGAAATACATTTCATCCCCGGGCACGCCGAAGGCGTGTTTATGGGGGGGGGGCGGGAAGGGCGAAGCCCCCCCCCCTGCTCACCAATCAACCCAAATCGCCCAGTGCACGGGGGGGGAGGGTGCGGGGAGCGGGCGGAGCCCCATCCCCCCGCCCACACTTCTAGGTTTACTCACACAATGGGGAGGTGCTTCGCCCCCCCCCCCCCCCGCCCACGCATGTACTTTGATATGTTATATAAGATATGTTCATCATTGTTCCAATACTCAAAATAGCTGCTATATTTTTCAAAATTTTTTGTTAATAACTTTTTAACGAATAACGAGCGCGGGCTGAAACTTTTTGAAGGTCACTCAGGAGGGTGACCTTGACAACATACTAAAATATCAAGATCATCCAAGGTGGTCCCCCCCCCCATGGTGTAAGAAGAAAGGTGAACCATTGCGCATAATGGCGGAGGTCTGAGATCTTAACTAATCAGAGCTTGAACTTTTAGGTAGCGTGCTCTTTAAAAGTTTCATAAATGAAATAAGATATGTATAACGCAATTTGGATAAAAATATGTTGTATTAGATATATATGTTACAAAAGCAAAGCATGACTATACAGACTGTTTGTTGCATATATGTTTGAGTTTTTTTTTCTTTTCTGGTACAGTTTTGTTGTTTTATTTCTTGATTAATCTGACGCAGGCGTATATACGTACGGGTTCGTACTAGGCACGCGATTACACAAGCGGGAAAAGAAACTTTTGCGCACGTGATGCTTGTTAACTTATCGAATATATATACCACTTTCTTTGCTAAATGAGCGCCCATGAAGTTTTATAAATTCTTCGTTCATAATACTGGCTGCTATCTGCAAATCTTTGGAGGGATACATACAGTTTCCTCTGGATATGCAAGAAAGCCAATTATCTGTCAGAGGAAGAGTTGACGTAGGAACACCTAATTCCGGGTATTTATGCCGAAATTTATGTGCAACATAACCAGCTATATAAATTAAAGCTTCTGTTTCAATTGTTATAAGACTAGCTATTGAAGTTTCAAATTCCTGAAACCAACTAAACTCATCAATAGTTGGAGTAGTATAAACTATCTGGGTTTCTGAAAAAGTCATAAAATAAAATAGTAGTATTTTTTATTCTTTTGCTGTCACTTATTTACATACATTATACATGTATGTAAATCCTTTATACATGTACATTGTAAACATCTTATCAATTGCAATTAATTAGGTGGTACAAGTAATAATTATAATTATTATAATGATTTATTATATATTTGTGTTGTATTTGTAATGTGTTTATGTAATTAAATATTTGTAGAATTTATTATTGTATATTTATTTGTGTATATTGTACAATTTGTATTATTATTATTATTATACTAAAGTGCTTGGAATTTAATCACTTCCCAGGCAACACAAAGTCTAAAATCGGATCATAAGACGTCTTATGACCCAATTTTAGATTTTGTTGTTTAGATTGTTATGTACGCTCTCTCATTACTTGTATCGCTTTTATTTGTGTTTTGCAAAAAAATAGTTTTTTTAAAAAAGACACCAAGAAACATGGTAGCGTAAGTATTGCCATTTGCAATTATTTCTGACGTTGCAGTACATAATGATTATATGAAATTATTATCGTAGGTTTGGCATCACAAAAGACGGAGATGACAACCATAAATTAATATAAGGACATAAAGTCAGAAGTCAAAACTGTATGTACTTGGCGCGAGACATTACCGTGTTTCTTGATATTGATTCAAGTACCTGATTCATCTTTCTCATTAACCTCTTCTTCGTGGTCTTCATTGACTGTGAATGTTTCCACGTCATCAACTTGCATGAACAATTCTGTCTCTTTTGCGAGGTCATCATCTTCTTGAATGTCTGAGCAGTCAGATGTCCAAAAAGCATTTTCTATATCTCTATGTACATCTTTTATATCCATGAAGAAAACCGATGTCAGGTCATTTTCCGTATTTTTTTTATTTGATAAAGCATGCCTGGAATGCTTTCCGAGGATGTACTATTTTAAACAGTTCTGCAATTCCACCGGTGAAGGATGGTCATTTGCATGTCCCATAGCTCTTATGTATGAAAAAAAAATTTCCAGAATGTCCTGATTCAGTCTTCTCGTAATGATGAAATCGATCGTTAACGCATCCGTCGAATATTTTTCCTTCACGTACTGAAGTAATTGCCTTAATGAACGGTTACTCAATAAGATTCCCTTTTGAAATGGAAGTAATGTCGATCTCTTTGGAGTTCGCATGCTAACAAGTTCATCCATTTGATCAAGAATGACATCTTGTTTCTGCAAATCAACTCCATACACACGCAAACCACTGTGTTTGCCAAATTTAGAGTGGCAATTAAATATGTCGAACCAGTCATTAAAAAGGCTTAAGACCTTTGACATTATCTGCCAATTGTTATTGTGCGAAAGAAATTTTTGTTTTCCGCAATATTCAATTGCCTTTGCATTGCGATTAGAAAAAACTTGTGCAGCTAATTTTACAGATTGTCGTTGGTTGCCTTTAACATCTAAATGAAGTCTACTGAGATTAAAAGCAATTTTTAAATCACAGGAATTTAGTGCAACTAGCTCTTCTAAAATTTCTTTGTTTATTAACTGACCGTCGACGATAAATCCTGAATCAAACAAATTACTTCTAGCTAGTTTAATTATATCTGGTATATCAGCAAAAACAAATACTTTCAAATTTTTGTCCAATAGATGTAAAAAGAAACACTGCTTTCCTTCGTCTGGTTTCTCCATCACTTTAGAATTTTTATTAGTTGGGATCTCAACTCCAATGTTCATTGACTTCCATAAGTGTGCATTTGTAGGTCCCAAATCACTCGTAACCGCAACAACAATGTAACCTACTTCTTGAAGACGTGTTATGATTTCAAATAAAATTTCTTTTGTCATGGGTTGGTCGAAGTCGTAAAAGATTGGTTGTTTCCAGTTTCCGATAAGGCCTCGAGCCATTACAAATTGACTTGTTTTATGCGGTCCATATATCTTTTGCTCACGACGTTCCAAGTCTACTTTATTCGAAATGTAGAGTTCATCAAAAGACAATACAGTCAGTTTCTCTATCATAGACAAGCCTTCTCCCTTACTCCGCATTATTTGTATAACATCTTTCAGAATGCCCGGTTTGACATTAAAATGAGCACTCCAATTTCTGAGAGTTTGTACGCAAGGCAAAGGTACGTTTTTTACCGTCCGTAAATAATTGTATGCTCTGGCACTTACCGCCCGCAGGGGCAATAGCAGAAGAAATGTTTTCAGCTGACCATGTCACACGACTGTTATTTGGAGACATAATCTTTTTAATTTGTCCAGATGTAAACATCATACGCAATGCGTCGAACGCTATTGTTTCAGCGTTTTTTTCAACATTCTTTTGCAGTTGTTGAAACTCGTCAAGATTTTTAATGGCATCTTTTTTCAAGTGTTCATTTTCTTCGGCAGCTGCTTAAATGCGATAGAGATCTGCGTATTCGCAACAGAGAGCTGCGTATTCTCGCTAGCAAGTTGTTTGTTTTCCTCTTGTAATTTTTTTAGCTGTTCCAGAAGCATTTCAGCTTCCCTATTCGGCTAATTGTCTAACTGTTCAGCACTGTAAAAAAATAACACATGAATCTATTAATCGAAAATTCTTTAATGATTATTTTATTTGTACAATTTCAATTTTTTAAGGTTACTGTTGATCATTTAAATTTAGATATACAATAAAATGTACATATTCATACATACATATTCATTGCTTCAGCGAGTTCCACTGGTAAACCACTGTGTTCACTTTTTGAGTGACTTTTGTCTCGCTCATCATTTTTTGACTCATTTCCAGTGCTTACGGCATTAGCATCCATCTCCGTATTTCTCTTCGCATAAGCAACAAGTTCGTTATAAGATGGTATTTTGGATTTGCTATACGATAGAATAAATACCATTATTAAATAAATCTTATTAATACAAATTGTGAGGTAGGTTTTCAGTTTTTGGTATTATTTCGAAACTATTATGAACTGCACAACAGAAATTCGTGAAAAATAGATGCAAATGATTAAATAAATATATTTCTGAACTTACCGGGGTATCTTTTCTTTTGGTTCGTCAAACTGTGGTATTGTTTCCTTTGGGATATTCAGTAATTCCGTTGGTATTGAGCTTTTTTTCAGCCGTCGAATTAGTCGTGGCTGATTCTTCGAACGTTGTTGTGTCCATTTCTCTTCGATGCAATCCGGTACGAAATGTCGCTCACATACTGCAGCTAAAAATAAGATTTCTTAATAATCTTTGGAACATGACAAATAAAACCATTTACCCGGTAATTATACAAAGCATTCGGAACATAAACTCACCACAGCTGAGTTTTATATCCGCTTCTTTTCTCTGACAAGCTTCGAGCCACTGTCTCCTTATTTCAGGCTCTTTTGGAAATAACACAACAATACGTTGTAATTTTCTCTGTTACCACGACCCGTCCGGCTCTTGCAGTTTTTAACGCAACACACTGGCATTTTTAGCACATTGTTCACGATAAACAACAGGATGAAACTCAGTAAGTAGCCATATTGAATTTCACATATGTCGCATAAAAGCTCAAAGCGTAATTGGCTGACTGTCCCCCACTACTTTTAACCTACTGCGCATCCATCGGAATGGTTCACCTTTCTTTTTACACCATGGTCCCCCCATCTATACAATTACTAAGCTGATAATATAAGAAACAAGTAAACCGCACTCCGACCACGGGGAGGATTCTGGGGGGGGGGGCTAACCGCTTCCCCAGACTCCCCGGTGCGGTCGTAACTATGACTCTCATTACAGTAGCCAAATGCCTCGTCATCTAATTAGTGACGCGCATGAATGGATTAACGAGATTCCCACTGTCCCTATCTACTATCTAGCGAAACCACTGCCAAGGGAATGGGCTTGGAAAAATTAGCGGGGAAAGAAAACTTTGTTGAGCTTGACTCTAGTCTGGCAAAATGGACCTGCGTCACATTGGATCCCACTGAACATCGATATTATTTATCGTAAATATTTCAGATACAGAACAATTAAACGTGCGCACGTGCAAACGTTGGTATTGAACCTAGATCCCGACGAACGTCTTATAAATTTTTTTTAACTGTAGAATCCCTAGAAATCCATACATATCAAAAAGTTATGACAAGTAAAAATTTACTTTGCAAGGCTCCAATTACATGTCTGCCCTTAACTAAAGTATATATGCTTATTTTGATATAATTTTTTGATGAAAGTTATATGTTTTGAAAACGAAAGTTTTCATACCTACCGTCACTATTTTGCAGAAAGTTAATACAGAAAACTCGCACTGTCACATTGGACCCCGTGCTCAAGGGAGCCCATTCTCCCCTACCTACGCAGTACTGTCCAAGTAGAACAAGAAGTCAAGATGATATCAAAATAACGTCATATTGATAGTTTAGTGTGTTAATTTAATATTTTATTAATTTAGTATTTTCAAGATATGTTACAAAAAAGTAGTACTAGCAATTAGTACTCAGTACTGAGTGATCAGTATTGACAGTATTAGTATGTTAATACTCATGAATATTGCAGAATGGTCAGTACTGTGTCTATTAGTTTCTTACAGTACTGGCAGTACTATCATGATAGTACTCCGAATATTAATCTGACAAAGCACTGACCACTTCAATACTTTGAAGTACTAATGAGTATTATTGCTTGTAGTACTGTAAGCACTGACAGACGCAGTACTGACCATTCTGCAGTATTCATGAGTATTGACATACTAATACTCTCAATACTACGAGTACTGATCACTCAGTACTGAGTACTGATTGCTAGTACTACTTTTTCGTAAGGGTATGCTCATATAAGAAGCGATCTTATGTGTTCATATATGAATTTTGGCCTGATAAGAGCTTATATGGTCATATATGATTATATAAGATTATATATAAGGACATATATATTTAAATAAGTTTTAGAAAATTGTTATATATTTTCAAATGTTATTTTTTAAGCGTGCCACTTTATTATAAGAGTGGACTCCACGATATAATTCATACAAAAATTGTGTCGTTCTGAGACAGCGTCGCGTGAGAATAGCGCGAGACAGTGTCATGTCTTTTGATGCCGTTCTTATAACACTGTTTGTCAAATTTTAAATACGAGAAACAGATCACATCGAATGCCATCTATCGGATACTTTGAGATGCATATTCTGATCTGATCATATATAATTTTATATGACTGTATAATTTCATGTACGATTATATTATTTTTAGTTTAACTTATAAGGTATGTTTGCAAAATAATATAATTAATATATTTATTTATAAGAACTGTTATATAATATATTATATATTATATAACAGTATTTTTCACTAATTATTACAGGTAATTTTATTGTTTACAAAAATATTTAATAAAAATTACTATGTCAATTAAAAAAATTAAGTATCTTATGCAAAATTAGAAAAAAAAAGAAAACTTAAAATAACATAAGCACGGAGAAGTGCCGTTTCCGGTCGAAGCGGATCTTGATGCTTAATAATATTTTACAATATCAATAATTATTATTAAATACATGTTTCAGTTTTTTAAATTGGCACTGCGTGTCAATATGGACTTTGTCGGACTTAAAACGCAATTGTGTAAACTGAAACTAGAAATAATATATTGGATCGTTTTCAACGTCAACACTATTAATGTTCACCTTGTAGTTTCAAATGTGTCTTTATTTTATTCTCGTTATGCTCGGTATATAATTTTATATGTCTGTATAAGAGGTTGAGATGCACCGTGATGCGCTCGTGATTATTTATTGTTCGCATATGCTGCGTTCGCGTATTCGTTCGACTACGCCTTGAGGTTATGCCCCAGGTCGAGCCGATTGTTTTGCGACACCGCGTCGGACACACACACTTATTGTGACAACGCCTCGACGTCGACTCGGGATCGCGATAACGTCTCGAGCTTATGCTCGGATCGCGATGACGCTTCGGAGACGACTCGGGTCACGGCAACGATTCGTAGGATTTCGTATAGAGGATTTGCGTCAAGAGATCATGTTCTTATTATAAGTTTTCGCGACTGTGTATCTCGACTGACTAAAGAGGACTGTGTCCTTCGACCGTTTTATGCAAAACTGACTCGTCGCGGTAGTCGCAACTCCCACTAATGCGTTAGCGAAAACACACGATTCCTTCGATTAATGGATCCTAGATCCGCCCGCCGATTCGCTCGTCTCCACCAATCAATTTATTTGTCAACCGTGACGACTTGTTTTGGTGGCAAGGAGACGGAGATAGCGGAAGCTACGGATCCGAGATCACAGGCGCCGCAGACGCCTGAAGTTATGCCGCCTCGTGTAAATATATGTGTGTGTGTCTGACAAGGGGACCTTCAGGCTAACGGATTTTTGTTTTTTTTTTGTACTTACTGTACTTGAAGGTCATCCCCCAGACATCAATTTCCCAAAGCATTAAGGCGCGCTTTTCAGAAAAACTCGAGATAATCGACTTTGAAGAATTCCGAGCGAATTTTAATTTTAATGTAATATTTATCAATCCATGTTAATCAACAGATATTTAATCATTGTTTTCAATGAAAAACTTACATCTTCTTATTTTGAATTGCTTGAAAAATCGTACTTTGTGTTCAAGTAATTTTGAAATTCGAATATTTATAATAAATTGAAATTTTGGTACAAAAATGAAAAACGTCAGGTAGAAAATAAAATACTTTTATATTTTGGAAAATTACGAGAAAATACAGCGCAAAAATGATATATAGTATACAGTCGTTTTACACGTCAATATTGCACAAACCAGGATAATATTTATCGTAAAAGAAGGGAAATAGTAAGTTTCACGGCATCTAGCACATCGTATGAACGCAGATATTTTACAGGAGCAAGGTTTTTTTAAAATTTCTGTTGAAAAACATACTTCATTGACGTTCATAAAAATGTCTCTGTCATCACAAAGGCTTGAAGCGAACCACGCGTATCGAATCATGTTCTTAAAGATTGGAGAGAACAGCTGGTGATGTACAATAGATTTAATTTTAATGCAATCTTCATGATTCGATACGCGTGGTTCGCTTCAAGCCTTTGTGATGACAGAGACATTTTTATGAACGTCAATGAAGTGTGTTTTCCAACAAAAATTTTAAAAAAACCTTGCTCCTATAAAATATCTGCGTTTATATGATGTGCTAGATACCGTGAAACTTACTGTTTCCCTAGCTTTTACGATAAATATCATCCTGGTTCGTGCAATATTGACGTGTAAAACGACTGTATACTATATATTTCATATCATATAATTCACTTTTAAAAATTAAACAATATTTTTATTAATATCATTTTTGCGCTGTATTTTCTCGTAATTTTCCAAAATATAAAAGTATTTTATTTCCTACCTGACGTTTTGCATTTTTGTGCCAAAATTTTAATTTATTATAAATATTCGAATTTCAAAATTACTTGAACACAAAGTACGATTTTTCAAGCAATTCAAAATAAGAAGATGTAAGTTTTTCATTGAAAACGATGATTAAATATCTGTTAATTAGCATGGATTGATAAATTTTACATTAAAATTAAAATTCGCTCGGAATTCTTCAAAGTCTCGAGTTTTTCTGAAAAGCGCGCCTTAATGCTTTGGGAATTTGATGTCTGGGTGATGACCCTCAAGTACAGTAAGTACAAAAAAAAAAAAAAAATCCGTTAGCCTGAAGGTCCCCTTGTGAGTCGCTGACCCTTTTTATGTATTTATTTTTTATGGCCTACGTCGTGCACGACTTTCGCTTATTCGCGACGCAACATATATCTTATATTAATTTGATATTGTCAAGTAAGATAATATATATACTAGAAGAATATTTATAACAGTTACACAAATTTATATGGATACCCGAGAAAAAATAATTTTGACTAATTATATATGATCATATATTATTGTTTATATGATCAGATCCGAAAATTGGCCAGGTCTGACCATGCATGCTCATACAAAGTCATATATAGACGGTCATATCTATTCATATATGACCATTAAAATATTACCACATCTATTCATATATGAGTCACGCATTGTAATCCGTTTATTACGGATCAATTCGATATTTCTCTGAAATTTATAATGACTTATATTTTATTCTTAACTGCTTTACTGTCGAGAATCTCAAATTAAATGTTTTATTATTTGGAAACGAATTCAAAGGTAAATACATAATTCCTGTAAAAAAAAGTGGAGATTTTATGTTATTTAAACTTAACCCTTCGCGTGTAACGTCTTTTTTGGCACCTGTAACGGGTAACGTCGGGTCACTCGTGTCCGACGCCTACAAAATACTTTAAAGTGTTCTAAAAAAATCTGAAAAAATTTATGTTACCTTATTAACTATCCTACTTTAAGGATCAATCGCTATGTTGCCGATTTTTTTATTTGTTTAAACAATATATTTATATAAACAAATAAAAACGTGAAAAATGGACCATTTTTTTCAAAAAATCGTAACTTTGACAAAAATTAATATATTTTAAAAATTCAAACGGGAAATTAAAGTTTAAGAATAGTACTTTAAAGAAAAAAATATTAGAAATATGTATAAATTAATGGGATGCTTAAGTTTTGAGCATCAAAATCACGTTTTTTGAAAGTACGTAAATAGGTGCAAATTACAGTAAAATACACATTTTATTCATTTTTAATCAATTTTATTCATGAAAATGTAATCAATCACAATTATTTATTACAAAATTATAAAAAAGATAGATCTAAGATAGATAAGATAGATAGATAGATACTCTAAGATAGATTAATAGATTGATATTTATAGATAACTAAGATTAATCTATCAATTCCCAATGAAAGAACATGAATTTTTAGTAAAAAAAACATTCAAATTAAAATAAACATTTTACTCATCTGCTATTTTTAATCAACGTAACGTGTAACGTCGGGTCACTCGTGCACTTTCAAAATTTCGTCTGGCTCTCACAACGGCTGTTTACGCACTAGACCGTCAGCGCTTGGGGAGCTAGTAGCTTAGTAGTATACAATTTTTTTCAGTATAGTTTGGTCCCGCCCCCCCTCCCTTCGAGCTACAGGGGACAGTCACTTTCGCCAGGGCACGAGTGACCCGACGTTACACGCAAAGGGTTAAGGATATTAAGTCAATCTGTCAAGTTCTGAAAGTCGGTGATTATATATGTAAACGACCGAATACTGTTAAACCAATATGGTGAATAAAATGATTTTTATAATAATATAGTAATATAATACTTTATTATTTATAATAAAAACCCATTATATTCGATAATTTTGTATTATAATGTAGTAAATATAATTATTTAACATGCTTATTATTACCATAAATATTTGTGAGAATATATTTAATTTATTATGTTTATTTGAAAATACAATAAAATGTATAATAAAAATATATTTGGAAAAGCTTCAATAAACAATGAAATATGTATATATATATACATATATAAGAGAAAGAAGGAAGGAATACAGGGATATGTGCGAAAGAAAGAAGAATGAGGAGAAAGAAAGGATGATTAGAGAGATTGGAGAAGCGAGAACGGAGGGAGAGATATGGGAACTGATAGGTAGAGCGAGGAAGAGAAGAAAAAGAGTGAACGAAGAGATAAAACCGGAAGAATGGAAGGAGTATTTCATGGAACTGATGGGTGGAGTGGAGAACAGGGTGGTAAACGGAGAGGGAGACGGAATCAGACAGGAGGAAGAAGAGATAGAATTGGAAGAGGTAAGAAACGTAATAAAGAAACTAAAGTCAGGAAAAGCAATAGGCAATGATGGGATACCTAACGAGGCATGGAAGTTTGGAGGAGAAGAAATGGTGAAATGGATATGGGAAGTATGTAAACGGGTCTGGAGAGGGGAAGGTTGGCCGGAACAATGGAAGGAAGATGAGATAATCCCATTAGTTAAGAAAGGAGAAGGGCGAGAGGTGAAAGACTATAGAGGAATAACCATTATGTCCTCGATGTACAAAATCTACACGGCGATACTAGCCGAAAGAATAAGAGAGGAAACAGAAACGAAGAAGTTGATCCCCGATAATCAAACAGGATTCAGAAAAGGAATGGGGACGATGGATCAAATATTCGCTTTGAACTACCTGGTGAATAGACAAATAGGAAAAGAGAAAGGAAAGATGTCGGTATTTTTCGTGGACTTGAAGGCGGCCTTCGACTCAGTAGATAAAAGAGTGTTAATCAAGGCAATGAGAGAAAGAGGAGTGAGACAAGGACTGATAGACAGGGTGGAGGAAGTACTGAGGGAGACAAAGAGCAGAGTAGGGAGAGGAGGAGAGAGTGGAGGACAATTTTGGACGGCGAAAGGCTTGAGACAGGGATGCCCACTAAGCCCAATATTATTCAACCTTCTAATCGCAGACATAGAGGATTACATAAGGAAGGGCGGATGGGGAGGAGTGAAACTGAGAGGTGAAAAGATATACACGCTAATGTACGCAGATGATATAGCACTGCTAGCGGAGGAAGAGCAGGACATGAGAGCCATGATAAGCAGGCTGGTAGGATATCTAGACAGAAAAGGCTTAACTCTGAGTATAGAGAAATCAAAGATAATGAGGTTTAGAAAGGGAGGAGGAAGGAAGAAGAAGTACGACTGGAGATGGAAGGGAAAAAAATTAGAGGAGGTCAAAGAATTCAAGTACCTGGGGTATACACTGAAGGAGAATGGAGGACAGGAGGCGCACATTAGAGAGAGAAGAAGGAAGGCAGCAAGAGTAATGAGAGAAGTGTGGGGAATAGGGAAGAGGATGTGGAAAAAGGACTGCAAAAGAAGAATCTGGCTATATGACACTCTGATATGGACGGTGATGGGATACGGGGCAGAAATATGGGGATGGAAGGAAAGGAGGGAGGTAGAAGGTATTCACGAGAGATATCTTAGATGGGTACTTGGATTAAAAAGGAGGGAGGTAGAAGGTATTCACGAGAGATATCTTAGATGGGTACCTGGAGGACGCCAGGTTATATGGTCAGAGACAAGCTAGAAAGGGAAAAGATGAGAGCTAGAACAAGTAAGAGAGCATGGAAGTTTGAAAGAAAACTGGAAGAAGGTAGAGGAGGAGAAATAGCGAGAAAATGTTTGGAAAAAATGAAAGAGAGATGGAAGAGAGGAAGGATAGTAGGAAGATGGGAGCAGGAGAGAAAAGACTACCTGGAAGGGATCGGAATAGAAATAGAAGGAGAAGAGGAGTTGGAGGAGGAGGAACTGGAGAGGAAGGAGAAAGGAAAGGAGAGACAAGAAAGGATGGAAAAGATCACGGGATCGAAGTACAACAAGTGGTATAAGAATATAAGGAAGGAAGGGAACCCGGACTATCTAAAGAAAGGATGGGAGGAAACGAGATGGAGCAGGGTTGCAAGATTCAGACTTGGTAATGAAGTGAGGGAGGGACTATACTGGGGAGAAGAGGAGGATAAAAGGTGCAGGATGTGTTGGAGGGAGGAGGAAACATGGGAGCATATATGGGAGGAGTGTGCCAGATGGGAGGAGTGGGACGGAGAGGGATGGCAAGACGTAGTAGGGAGATTACTAGGAGAGAAGGGTGAGGGAGAGAAATGGATGAAAGCAGTAGAGGAAATGAGACGAGAGGGAAGAGGGAGAAGAATGGAAAGGGAAGGAGGAGGAGCCAATAACCACTCGGAAGAGGACCAAGGAGGACGAGACAGCGAAGAGGATTGAAGAGTCTACAAATGTATTATATGTATTATGTGTATTATATGTATTATTTGAATTTGTAAAAGAATTTGTAAAGGGTTGGGTACGTCCCTACAAAACGCCCTTTTAGACCCCATGGGACGTTCCACGTCAACCGGATCAGTGCTGCGGCCAAAATTTAAAGCGACGAAAAAATACGTATGAGGTCTCAATTTAAAGCTTGAACAAAGAGCTACAAAAAGCCATAAGCGCCTTAGCAAAAATCAAGATGGCGACATCAATATGGCGGCCATAAACTCAAAATTTTTGATCAATCAACCGGCTCAGTGTTGCCGCCAACATGTCCAGCGACAAATAAATTCGTATAAGGGCTTATTTTGAAGCTTGAACTGAAAACTTTTAAGAGCCGTATGCACATTTGCAAAAATTAAGATGCCGGGTACAAAATGGCCGACTTTTCGTCAAAATTTGATGTAAAAGCCTTAAAAAACACCAGATTTGTTTGAAAATGGATCGACAGGGATTTTTAAGGTCACTTATCTCAAATCTGGTGTGATAGGTTGCAATTCACGTAATGGAAATCCAAGATGGCCGACTTATGACTAAAATTTGTATCGATTGCCTCTAAGAACACCGGATCTCGTTGCAAAAGGATTTATGGAGGTTTCTAATATAGCTTTTTACGATTCTAGTATGACAATAAATTTAATCGTAAAATGGCAAATTCAAGATGGCGGATTTATAATCATAATTTGTATCAATTGCCTTTAAGAATAAGCATTTAAGAATAAGAATATATTTTTTTCATTAGAGCTAATGTTACCAATAATATGAAAATAGTATACGTAGTATATTTTACATTGTATACGTATACTACGTATACGTATACGTATACGTTGTTCTACGTATACTATTTTCATATTATTGGCAACATTAGCTCTAGTGAAAAAAATAAATTTTTATTCTTAAATGCTTATTCTTAAAGGCAATTGATACGAATTTTGATTATAAGTCCGCCATCTTGGATTCGCCATTTTGCGATTAGATTTTGTCATACTAGAATCGTAAAAAGCTATATTAGAAACCTCCATAAACCCTTTTGCAACGAAATCCGGTGTTCTTAGAGGCAATCGATACAAATTTTAGTCATAAGGCCATCTTAGATCGCCATTACGTGAATTGCAATCTATCACACCAGATTTGAGATAAGTGATCTTAAAAATCATTGTCGATTCATTTTTAAACAAATCTGGTGTTTTTTAAGGTTTTTACATCAAATTTTGACGAAAAGTCGACCATCTTGGATCTGCCATTATGTAATTTGGAACCTATCACACCAGATTTGAGAGAAGTGACGTTCAAAATCCCTGTCAATAAATTTTCAAACAAATCTGGTGTTTTTAAAGGCATTGACATCAAATTTTGACGACAAGTCGGCCATCTTAGACCCGGCATCTTGATTTTTGCAAATGTGCATACGGCTTTTAAAAGTTTTCAGTTTGAGCTTCAAAATAAGCCCTTATACGAATTTATTTGTCGCTGAACATTTTGGCGGCAGCACTGAGCCGGTTGATTAATCAAAAATTTTGAGTTTATGGCCGCCATATTGACGTCGCCATTTTGATTTTTGCTAAGGCGCTTATGGCTTTTTGTAGCTCTTTGTTCAAGCTTTAAATTGAGACCTCATACGTATTTTTTCGTTGCTTTAAATTTTGGCCGCAGCACTGATCCGGTTGACGTGGAACGTCCCATATATATATATATATATATATATATATATATATATATATATATATATATATATATATATATATATTATATATATATATATATATGGGGCAAAATTTGTCAACCGGGACACCGGCCTGCCCATAATTGTTTTCATCGCAGAAAAACGACCTTGCGCCTAGAGGTAGTTAGGCTGATGGCAGAGAACGAGACGTAAGTGTCGTAGTCGTAGACGTAGGGTAAGGCAGAGAAAAACGTAGTCGTAAGGCTATTGTAGGCAATAGACCTTACGACTACGTTTTTCTCTGCCTTACTCTACGTCCACGACTACGACACTTACGTCTTGTTCTCTGCCATCAGCCTTATGGGTAAGAGCTATCGAAAGCCGTGTGCAACTTTGCAGAATTCAAAATGGCGGTCCCAAGATGGCGCTTCAAAGTGCCAAAAATCTCTTTGTTCTCATATGAACCTTGGATCTTTAGCTCATTCATGATTAAAACAGCTCTAAAATGACCTGTGTTAGAGTTAATAGTAGGTTGACCACGAATCAGTAGCTGGGTGATCGAAATTTGGGATGGTAATCCAATATGGTGGCCAGAAACTTCATTTACGCACCGCAAACTACTGACAATTGACCGGATCTACTTGAAAATGGTTGTGCGAGTGGTTCATGGACTGTATATGACAAATCCGATCCCAAAGAAGCAAAATCCAAAATGGCGATGATCGGAATCCAAGATGGTGATCCAATATGGCGTTCGATCCACTCTGTATTGTAAATCACTGGAAATTCAGCAGATCCACTCAAAATTCGACTTTTATGAAACTGGATTCATAAAAATGGATTTGACACCTAGGGAAAAACCTTTATACACTGAATTTCTTAAGGGGGTCATCCCGTGTGACGGCCGTTTTTTTTAGCTTTTTTCGGGATTTTTTTTTGACAAACAATAAAAACATAGAACTTCAAACTTTTTATCATTTATTTATTAACATTTCAGCAGTAACTCAAATTTTTTTTAGGCCAAAATTCTCACTCAATTATGAGTTATACCACTGTAAAGGCCATAGCTTCACAGATTAAAATACTGTTTGATTTTTTGATTTCAGATAAGCCGATCAGCCTGAATCATGGACGCCGCTTGCAAACTTTTTTTCGACATGAGTGCCTTTACAGTGGTATAACTCATCACGGAAAAAGGTATTCACCGTATGAGATCATGCAAGGCGCACCATGAAACGCGCTGCGCCCTGCCACTACGCTGGGCCGTGTCCCCCACTCTCTTCCGTCGTGCGCCCATGTCAAAACACGCTGCTCGCGCAGCACCGTCTTTCCTCGTACTAGCAAGGTATTTTTCTGTGCATCGCACCGGCTTTCGCGTTGCGAACACGGAAAAATACCGTGCTAGTACGAGGAAAGACGGTGCTGCGCGAGCAGCGTGTTTTGACATGGGCGCACGACGGAAGAGAGTGGGGGACACGGCCCAGCGTAGTGGCAGGGCGCAGCGCGTTTCATGGTGCGCCTTGCATGATCTCATACGGTGAATACCTTTTTCCGTGATGAGTTATACCACTGTAAAGGCACTCATGTCGAAAAAAAGTTTGCAAGCGGCGTCCATGATTCAGGCTGATCGGCTTATCTGAAATCAAAAAATCAAACAGTATTTTAATCTGTGAAGCTATGGCCTTTACAGTGGTATAACTCATAATTGAGTGAGAATTTTGGCCTAAAAAAAATTTGAGTTACTGCTGAAATGTTAATAAATAAATGATAAAAAGTTTGAAGTTCTATGTTTTTATTGTTTGTCAAAAAAAAATCCCGAAAAAAGCTAAAAAAAACGGCCGTCACACGGGATGACCCCCTTAAGAAATTCAGTGTATAAAGGTTTTTCCCTAGGTGTCAAATCCATTTTTATGAATCCAGTTTCATAAAAGTCAAATTTTGAGTGGATCTGCTGAATTTCCAGTGATTTACAATACAGAGTGGATCGAACGCCATATTGGATCACCATCTTGGATTCCGATCATCGCCATTTTGGATTTTGCTTCTTTGGGATCGGATTTGTCATATACAGTCCATGAACCACTCGCACAACCATTTTCAAGTAGATCCGGTCAATTGTCAGTAGTTTGCGGTGCGTAAATGAAGTTTCTGGCCACCATATTGGATTACCATCCCAAATTTCGATCACCCAGCTACTGATTCGTGGTCAACCTACTATTAACTCTAACACAGGTCATTTTAGAGCTGTTTTAATCATGAATGAGCTAATGATCCAAGGTTTATATGAGAACGAAGAGATTTTTGGCACTTTGAAGCGCCATCTTGGGACCGTCATTTTGAATTCTGCAAAGTTGCACACGGCTTTCGATAGCTCTTACCCATAACTACCTCTAGGCGCAAGGTCGTTTTTCTGCAATGAAAACAATTATGGGCAGGCCGGTGTCCCGGTTGACAAATTTTGCCCCATATATATATATATATATATATGTATGTATGTATGTATATATATGAGGTATGTATGTATGTATATGTATGAGGTATGTATATATACACCTCTCATGTCTCCTTACAGTGCCAGACTAGAGTCAAGCTCAACAGGGTCTTCTTTCCCCGCTAATTTTTCCAAGCCCGTTCCCTTGGCAGTGGTTTCGCTATATGTATATATATATATATATATGTGACGATCCACGTCACTTTTACCCCCCATCTGTCCAAAATTGGTATGGACGGATTTTAATGACTAAGGGCGGAAAATGTTTGTCTTGAAAAGAGCTTTCGAAAGGCGTGTGGCATATATGCGCAATTCAACATGGCGTCATAGTTATGGCTACTTAAAGGGATAAATTCAAAATTTCAGATCCAACATGGGCAGATAAAACGGTGAAAAGTAACTAAGTTCATGTGAAACTCATATTTGGGGGATTTTGGGGTCGCTGATTACGAATCTGAACGTAAAATTGTGAAATTCAAAATGGCGGATCCAATATTGCGGATGCAAATATGACGGACAAAAATTCCAGTAAATGATCTGAAAACTCTTACTGGAGGGTTTTTTGGGTCGCTGATCACGATTTCGTAACTAATTTGTTAAAAAACAACAGACAAACCGTGTTAATTGAAATTCTACTTTTAACGTTGCCCAGAGATGACGGCGTGGACGTGGTAGAAATTCATCTCCTTTGGGGTGCTTTATTTTCGTGAGTTCCCCTTGCTTCTTACGCTTCGGGGTGCTTTATTTTCGTGAGTTCCCCTGGCCTCTCACGCTTCGGGATGCTTTATTTTCGTGAGTTCTCCTTGCCTCTCACGCTTCGAGGTGCTTTATTTTCGTGAGTTTCCCTGGCCTCTCACGCTTTGAGGTGCTTCATTTTCGTGAGTTTTCCTGGCCTCTCACGCTTCGGGGTGCTTTATTTTCGTGAGTTCACCTGTACTATAGAATGTTCAGTGGTTGCTGTAATCTTGTTCATGTAATATTTTAATATTGTTGTATTTTTCTTTTACGTCATGAATTCTTAATAACAAGAAGTGTTATGAAAAAGAGCTTGAGGAAATTGAGGATTTAGTCCATCCAACATTTAATCCAGAAAATAAAGCACCTCAAAGCGTGAGAGGCCAGGGAAACTCACGAAAATAAAGCATCTCGAAGCGTGAGAGGCAAGGAGAACTCACGAAAATAAAGCACCCCGAAGCGTGAGAGGCCAGGGGAACTCACGAAAATAAAGCACCCCGAAGCGTAAGAAGCAAGGGGAACTCACGAAAATAAAGCACCCAAAGGAGATGAATTTCTACCACGTCCACGCCGTCATCTCTGGGTAACGCTAAAAGTAGAATTTCAATTAACACGGTTTGTCTGTTGTTTTTTAACAAATTAGCTACAAATTTGTGATCAGCGATCCAAAAAACCCTCCAGTAAGAGTTTTCAGATCATTTACTGGAATTTTCGTCCGTTTCTCATATTTGCATCCGCAATATTGGATCCGCCATTTTGAATTTCACAATTTTACGATCAGATTCGTAATCAGCGACCCCAAAATCCCCCAAATATGAGTTTCACATGAACTTAGTTACTTTTCACCGTTTTATCTGCCCATGTTGGATCTGAAATTTTGAATTTATCCCTTTAAGTAGCCATAACTATGACGCCATGTTGAATTGCGCATATATTCCACACGCCTTTCGAAAGCTCTTTTCAAGACAAACATTTTCCGCCCTTAGTCATTAAAATCCGTCCATACCAATTTTGGACAGATGGGGGGTAAAATTGACGTGGATCGTCCCATATATATATATACTAGCTGGTTACCCGCGCTTCGCGCGGGCTTAAAAGCTATAAAGCTCTGAAGCTTTTTTTTGTAAATTCCTTTATCAATCATCACTCAAATCACCTTTACATTCTGTATTTGTAATTTTTAATCACTTTTATTTATATAAAAAAATTAAGATATTAAAATGATGGACTTCCACACCACATCGTTCATAGGTTGATCAGTTTTAAATAAAATATATATAGATAAGATATGTAGGATAAGTTGCTACTTTCACATATTATATGTTAATTGATAAACCAGTCACTTCAATTCGTGACTGTCACGAACGATTATATTTTGTGTGTCAAGAGTTAGCATACAGAAAAGATACAGTTTTTTGTGCAATCGATCAAAGACAAATCGCAAGGAAAAGACAAAAAGAGAACATTATAAGAGAGAGAGAGAGAGAGAGAGAGAGAGAGAGAGAGAGAGAGACAAAGAAAAAAGGTATGTATCTTAAATTCTTTCCATCTCTCCATCTCTTTCATATATACATACATACATACAGACGACGGTACTTATATATATAGATAAAATTATATAAATTTTATTTATATTTATATCTATATATAAAAGTAATATGAATTATACGAAATCTCTGCAACATATACATCGGTAACATGTAAAAAATTTGTGAAAAAATTGGAGCTGTTTTCGAGATTTTATATCTTAGCAATTTTTTTAATTCTATTACATTCTTTAGTTTTTTCTACCCCTTCAGATTCGGTCAATTATTTCCCAAGAAATTAGAAAAATTTTGTAACCGGTTTCCAAAAAGATCGGTAACGAAGAATTATACACTTTATAGCATTTCCCGAGAAATTCTACCCCTACTTCATACACAATTCTTTAAGATTTGGTCAATTAATTCCCGAAAAATTGGAAAAACTATTATAGGAAAAATTTTGTAACCAGCTCACAAAAAGATCGGTAACGAAAAATTATACACTTTATAGCACTCCCCGGTAAATTCTACCCCTGTTTCATATACAATTCTCTGAAATTTGGTCGATTATTTCCCGAATTCGGTCGATTATTTCCCGAAAAATTGGAAAAATTAAAAAAATCGATTTCCAAAAAATCAGTAGCGAAATACTATACACTTTATGGCACTCCCCGGGAAATTCTACCCCTATTTCACATACTTTTGGTAAAAATTCGGTCCACTAACGAATGAGTAGTTCGCGGTCAGACATACAGACGACGGTACTTATATATATAGATAGATAAGTACAAAATATATATATATATATATATATGATGAATTTGTAAGTACTAAGATAAATGTCCCTATGGCCGACCATGTTCCCTCTACCGACCACTTTGACGTGAACGTTATTTACGAGGCTGGCCGATTCATCAACACGTTTTGATTAGCGGAGTGAAAAAATTGACGTGGATCGCCCATATATATATATATAATATATATATCTATATATATATATATATATATATATGATGAATTTGTAAGTACTAAGATAAATGTCCCTATGGCCGACCATGTTCCCTCTACCGACCACTTTGACGTGAAACGTTATTTACGAGGCTGCCGATTCATCAACACGTTTTGATTAGCGGAGTGAAAAAATTCCGCAATTCGTGCAGTACAAAAGGATTATAACGTGCAGAGTAAGTACAATAATTAGATATATTTTTTTCGCATTTTTTACCGCACGTCACCATCCACGCGTATTCTTAAGAGTGAGGTTAAGAATTGTCGGTCGTCTAAATAGTCCGTATTTCGTTCAAAATCCTTTTGTAAGGAATAATTCGAGCGCTAAATGGTTCGTTACAGTTTGATTGCCATATTCGGAAAAAAAAATTAGTCAAAAACTGTCATTTTTTTTATTTATTCGATGGTCGAGGTTAGACACAGCAAAACGCCTGCATGTCCCCAGTACCGTACACGTAAACATCAGTATATTGTCGAACACTAAAGTATCTGTAAAAAATACAAATTTTGTTGTTCGATCATAAATGCTGTAGAGTTTATGATCGAAGTCTGCGTACATGACAATAATTTATTCCTTGCTACGCAGTTTATTTTTTGTTTGAAACCTTCGCCGCGTATGCTCTGAAAAAAGATGGTCGGTGATGGGGGCATGCCTGGTCGGAATTGGGAACAGCTGGTCGGTAGAGGGGGCACGCACTAGTGCGCTTTTATTTTTCTCTACTTAGAAAAATACTTGACGGAATGGATTGAGTCTACGATTTTTGGAAAGTGCATGGATGAAGCTATCCACCAGTATGAAACTCTTTATCGAATTTATTTTCGTCACGCTTGACAACGCCATTCTTTTGTTGGATCGGCCTTATAGGTGTCGGCCATAGGGACATTTACCTTAAATGACCCATTTATATATTAATTTAACTTTTGAGATATTTTGCTTGTGAAATTATCAAATAATTATAGAAAATAAAATTATAGTAGGAATCAAAATTAAATTTGGTTTATTTGTGCAAATATCAGATTTTGTAAATTAATAGAATTTTAATAAATTAGTAAGATATTTAACTTTAGATCAAGGCCAATAATTGTCAAGTCACAGCGATATCTTATATGTGTTCTTTTGTATTTATTGTTAAAACATAACGATCGCGAAAAAAGCAGTCGTCCTCGCGCGGAAAAAAGTTCTAAGACCGTCGTGCGAATCAGTTACAAGTCTTGTTCAAGCTTGAGACGCATTTATTTTATAACAAAATGTAATAAATACTGCACACTACACCTTTTTGGGGGCTCAGCCGAAATCGAATAGAACAGATTTGGGAGACGTATGTTGCGAGATATCGGAGAGAATGATGTTGCGAGGTTTTGAGACTGTCCTGCAGGTGACGATTGTGACGAAGACGGCGGTGGTAGTGAGGAGAGTGAACGACGCGAATTGATAAATGTCTTGGCTTCTTGCCCATTATATAATAGTGATATATTAGAAACGCATATTTTTCTATATATATAAAAATGAATGTATGTTTGTATGTTTGTCCGCTATGCAAATCTACAGTTTTCAACCGAATCTTAAAGAATTTATATATATAAAGAATTATATGAAACTGGGGTAGAATTTTCCGGGGAGTGCTATAGAGTGTATAGTTTTTTGTTACCGATCTTTTCGGGAACCGGTATCCGAAATTTTTCCAATTTTTGGGGAAATAATTGACCGAATCTTAAAGAATTGTATATAAAACAAGGGTAGAATTTCCCGGGGAGTGCCATAAAATGTGTAATTTTTCGTTACTGATCTTTTTGGAAACTGGTATTAGAAATTTTTCTTTAATCTTAAAGAATTACATATGAAACAGAGGTAGAATTTTCCGGCCGATGGCAATAATGTGTATTATGTTTTACTACTGATTTTTTGGAAATCGGTACCAAAATTGAATTATATATGAAACAGGGTAAATATATGTTTAAAAAGATATCCTGCGTACATGAAAATAATGGAGAGGGTAGAATTTTCTGAGGATGGCAATGATGTGTATTATTTTTTTATTACCGATTTTTTGGAAATTAGTTCCGAAATTGAATTATATATGAAACTACACTACTCACTCGGATGAGCCGAGAGTATCCTCCAGTCTAGAACGGGCGTTAAGGAATTATAGTGATCTAGATTGCCTGAGATCGGTATTTTCTCTTGACGTTATTCGATGCGGTTGTAAATGACAACGCTTTTAAACAAAGAACACCTAAACAATAAGGAAACAAGGAAGAACTAAAGAATATAATAGAACTAGCTTTTGAGCCCGCGCTTCGCGCGGGCGAAAAAGCTATAAAGCTCTGAAGCTTTTTTTTTGTAAATTCCTTTATCAATTATCACTCAAATCACCTTTACATTCTGTATTTGTAATTTTTAATCACTTTTATTTATATAAAAAAATTAAGATATTAAAATGATGGACTTTCATATTTTTGGAATTCATATTTTTAAATGTGCAAGTAGAAACCTGCACATTGCTTACTTATAGTTTTTAAGTGTGCAAGTAGAAACCTTCGCTCACAAAGCTTTTTCTATGAGGAAGCCAAAACAAATAAATACAAATAATTATCAAGGGTGATGTGGAAATTTATTGGTCCTTTATGCATTACTACACAATTCATTCCGATCGCCATAAAACTTTGGGAAGTTGTTGAGTACACTCCCGCGAAGGTTTCTGGCAATATTGGAAATACATATATCTATATATGGGGCATTCTTTGTCAAATCGGACACCCCCCCCTGTCCAAAAATTGGGGCAACCGAAAAATTTCTTTTAGGGCTCATTTTAAGCTACATGCATGTACTTTTGTTTTAACTCCGGCCTTTTGGAAAAAACCAATATGGCGGACCCAATGTGGCGGCTAAAACCTGGGAAAACTGAACTCTAAAAAGCAATATCGCTTATTAGAGCGTACTAAAGCGGTTGTTTTTTTATGAAATCCAGTGGTACCAGTGTTTTCTTCGTCCCTGGTAACAAATTTGTACTAAAAATATCAAAATTCAAAATGACGGAATTTAAATGGCGGCCAAATGCCAAGAAAATGATAGAAAATGATGATATTATTAACTGAGACTTATATTGTGGATTCCAGGCTCATTAAATTAAGTGTTGCAGCGTTTTTTTAAATCGTTGATCTCTTGATCACACGTGAAAACTGTTTATTGCAGATGATTTTTCATCAGTCGTTTTCACGACTGTCATTAATTGCGTTCAAGCGTGTTCAAACAGTCGTTTTCACGACTACTCTCGGGCGACAGTATTGCAGGTGGTTTTTCATCAGTCGTTTTCACGACTACTGCTTGTCATTAATTGCGTTCAAGCGTGTTCAAACAGTCATTTTCACGACTACTCTCGGGCGACGATTTATTGCGGGTGGTTTTTCACCAGTCGTTTTGACGACTACTGCATGTCATTAATTGCGTTCAAGCGTGTTCAAACAATCATTTTCACGACTACTCTCGGGCGACGATTTATTGCGGGTGGTTTTTCACCAGTCGTTTTCACGACTACTTCTTGTCATTAATTGCGTTCAAACGTGTTCAAACATTCGTTTTCACGACTACTCTCGGGCGACGATTTATTGCGGGTGGTTTTTTACCAGTCGTTTTCACGACTACTGCTTGTCATTAATTGCGTTCAAGTGTGTTCAAACATTCGTTTTCACGACTACTCTCGGGCGACGATTTATTGCAGATAATTTTTCATCAGTCGTTTTCACGACTGTCATTAATTGCGTTCAAGCGTGTTCAAACAGTCGTTTTCACGACTACTCTCGGGCGACAGTATTGCAGGTGGTTTTTCATCAGTCGTTTTCACGACTACTGCTTGTCATTAATTGCGTTCAAGCGTGTTCAAACAGTCATTTTCACGACTACTCTCGGGCGACGATTTATTGCGGGTGGTTTTTCACCAGTTGTTTTCACGACTACTGCTTGTCATTAATTGCGTTCAAGCGTGTTCAAACATTCGTTTTCACTACTCTCGGGCGACGATTTATTGCGGGTGGTTTTTCACCAGTCGTTTTCACGACTACTGCTTGTCATTAATTGCGTTCAAGCGTGTTCAAACAGTCATTTTCACGACTATTCTCGGGCGACGATTTATTGCGGGTGGTTTTTTACCAGTCGTTTTCACGACTACTGCTTATCATTAATTGCGTTCAAGCGTGTTCAAGCAGCAAATAGTAAATCAGTAATTTCCCAAACCTACTTTCTGATATATCTTGGAAATTTAGTTTTTTTGTTTCATAAAAATTTTTTTGTAATCAATTGTTTTTACTCTTTGTCATATTTTTTTGATAAGTACGACAGTGAACAATGTCAAAGAGAGTTCGTACGGACAGATGCATTAATCCTTATGAAGAGGATGGTGTACCACATCACATAGGTTTAAATTTAAGAAAAGTATCAAAAATACTTCTGCAAGAGAAACCTCATTTGCCAAAACGTTCTAAAATATGCAGTGACTGTAGATTAAAACGTTCACTTAATCGAGCAAGTAGTATGCCCCTTGATCGTTCTAGTGAAAGTAATGTTAATATAGAATGTGATGAAAGCTTATCAGCAACTGATAACGATTCTCTTAATAATGAAGATAAATCTTCGTCATCCCGGTTGCTCGAGTTAGAAGAACTTCTACAAGGGTTAAAAAATAAATTTTCAAGCTTGGAAGGTAACGATCCTATGAAACTGAGAATTCTTACTATTGCTCCAGAATCTTGGAGTATTAGGAAAATTTCTAGGGAGTTTGGCACAACAAAATATTTGGCAGGAAAAGCTAAAGAACTCAGGTCAACTCGAGGAGTTTTGGCCGAAGTAATTGCAAAAAGTGGTAAAACCTTATCAGATTCTACTACTACGAAAGTAGATGAGTTTTATAACGACGATTCAATTAGTAGATTACTACCTGGGGTGAAGGATACTGTGTCGGTAAAAGTTAATGGCAATCGTGTTAAGGTGCAAAAGCGTCTGTTATTGATGGATCTTAAAGAGCTACATATATTGTTCAAAGAATCCTATCCAAAAAATACAATTAGTTTTAGTGCTTTTGCAAAGCTTCGCCCGAAGCATTGTATACTGCCTGGAGCTAGTGGAACACACTCGGTATGTGTTTGTACTATTCACCAGAACTGTAAGCTGATGTTAGATGCAATAAATGTAGCAGCGTTAACGAAACATTTTGACAATCCAATTTGCAGCTATCAAGATTGTATAAAGTCAATTGTCTGCAAAAATCCTACATCTGATTGTTACTTGGATTTATGCAACCAATGTCCAACAATTGACGAATTTTCTAAAATATTGTCTGAAGCTTTAAGAAATGCATCCATTGATGAGGTACAATATAGCACGTGGACAGCAACAGATAGAGCAACGTTGCAAACGGTTACAGCAGACGTAAGTGATTTTATTGATGAATTTTGCTCCAAACTACAAATTCTTAAACCGCATTCTTTCATTAACAAACAACAATCTCAATTCATTTCCCAAAAAAAAATTGATCTCCGTAATGACGAAGTAATTGTCATGTTTGACTTCTCTGAAAATTACGCGTATGTTGTACAAGATGCTTCTCAAGCTTTTCATTTTAATAACGAACAGTGCACCGTATTCCCTGTCATTTATTACTTCAAAGAAAAATCAGAACTAAAACATAAGAGTTGCGTGTTCTTATCAAATAGTGTAAAACATGATACAGCTGCTGTCTACACAATACAAAAGCAACTAATACCAGAAATTAAAAAAACTGTAAACAATGTTAAAAAAATATTTTATATGACGGATGGTGCAAAACAGCATTTTAAGAACAGATATCAAATGGCAAATCTTGTTAGTCATAAAGAGGATTTCGATCTTGATGCAGAATGGCATTACAGTGCTACTGCGCATGGTAAAAGTGGATACGATGGTATTGGAGCTACGTTTAAAAGAGAAGCTTATAGAGCCAGTCTTATGGCTAAACCATCTCAAGCTATTCTAACACCAGATGCTCTTTTCAACTGGGCAAAACATCACTTTAAAAACATAAGAATATTTTATTTTAGCAAAGTAGATCACGACAAGTCAACAAGACACTTAAATAAAAGATTCCGGTCAGCGTTACCTATACCCGAAATTTTGAAACATCATTCTTTTACAGTGCCAGCATCTAAAAAGTTATTTCTGAAACGATTTTCGAATGGTGAACATGGAGTCACATTTTCCTTAGAAAATACGAATTAATAAGAATGAGATTCCAAGGTTTCGTAATGTTTTTAAACATCTTGCATTATGGAGTATTTCGCAATACGTGAGTAGCCACTAAAAAACTCTAAACATTAAATTTCAGAAAAATAGAAACTAATTGTTGTATTTAATTCAGACTTTTGCAATTATAAGATCATTTTTGCAACCCTTGGCCGCTATATTGAAATTTAACAATGTGATTAAGAGATCAACGATTGAAAAAACGCTGCAGTACTTAATTTAATGAGTCTGGAACCAACAGTATAAGTCTCAGTTAATAATATCATCATTTTCTATCATTTTCTTGGCATTTGGCCGCCATTTAAATTCCGCCATTTTGAATTTTGATGTTTTTAGTACAAATTTGTTACCAGGGACGAAGAAAACACTGTACCACTATATTTCATAAAAAAACAACCGCTTTAGTACGCTCTAATGAGCGATATTGCTTTTTAAAGTTCAGTTTCCTCAGATTTTAGCCGCCACATTGGGTCCGCCATATTGGTTTTTCAAAAAGGCCGGAGTTAAAACAAAAGTACATGGCTGTAGCTTTAAAATGAGCCCTAAAAGAAATTTTTTGGTTGCCCCAATTTTTGGACAGGGGGGGGTGTCCGATTTGACAAAGAATGCCCCATATATAAAATAGAATGTCTGTATGTATGTATGTATGTATGTTCTTTATACACTCTTGAACTATTCGACCGAATTTTTACCAAAAGTATATAAAATAGGGGTAGAATTTTCCGGGGAGTGTTATAGGGTGTATAGTTTTTTGTTACCGATCTTTTTGGAAATTGGAATTTTTTTAAAATTTTTTTATAAAGTATATTTTTCTTTAATACTTTTCAAGAAGGTTTAAAAAATCGGTATCGAAAAATTAATCCCGAAAACATTTAGCTTACATCAAAAGCTTTCCAAAACTATATAAGAAAGTATATTTTTCTTTAATAGAATTCTTTAATAAAATTAGAAAGACAGTTTGAAATGTTTTCGGGATGAACATGAACACGTTGTTCATTGAATTGTTTGAGATTCGGTCAATTAATTTCCGAAAAATTGGAAAATTTTCTGATACCAATAGAAAACCACCTATTCCACCTATTGGCGCGTTAGGTTTTTTATAGTAGACCTTCGCCTTAAGCCCTATTATACTACTTCTCATATTATTTTCTCGCATAGCGCAGAATACATTTTGATAGTAATCACTGCGCGTTGCGCAGAATGCATTTTAGCTGCAATTACTGCGCAAATCGCAGAATGCATTTCTGTTTTTCTTTATTTTATTATAAAACTATATATAGATATATATAGATCTGTTGTTATGTATTGATATAATTCAGGCGTGTATGTGCGCGTAGATGCGTATGTTTTTTGCGTGGGTGAATGGAGAGGGGGGGGGGGGGGCGTAAAACAAAAAAATAGCCGCTACATTTTCATCCCCGAAAAATTTGCATTTTGGTATCAAATTCGAGAGAATCGGCCCATAAATGTGGAAGTAGTTTACAACCGGTTTCCAAAAAGATCAGTAACGAAAAATTATACACATAATGCAATCCCCGGGAAATTCTACCCCTACTTCATATACAATTCTTTGCGATTCGGTCAATTAATTCTCGAAAAATTGGAAGAATTAGAAAAACCGGTTTTCAGAAAATGGGTAACAAAATATTATACACTTTATAACACTCCCCGGAAAATTCTACCCCTGTTTCATATACAATTCTTTAAAATTCGGTCAATTATTTCCGGAAAAATTAGAAAAATTAAAAAAACCAGTTTCCATAAAATTAGTAGCAAAAAACTATACTCGTCTTTGTAACAAATATGATGCCTTGGTCATACACGATGCCTTGTTCAGACTCGATGTCTTGTTCAGACACGATGTCTTGTTCAGACACGATGTCTTATTCAGACACGATGTCTTGTTCAGACACGATGTCTTGTTCAGACACGATGTCTTGTTCAGACAGGATATTTTGCGCAGACATTATATTGTTTACACACTCATCTTTGTGACAAATTTAATGCCTTGTTCATAAACGATGCCTTGTTCAAACACGATGCCTTGTTTAAACACGATGTTTTGTTCAGACAACGATGCCTTGTTCAAACACAATCGAAATTTATCCTTTTTTTGAGAAGTACCCTCCGCTTACCCGTTCTTATTAGCTCTCATAAATTAAAGATATATAATATTGTTTTTTACCGGCTGAAATACTCACCGCTGACTCGGCATTATTAGCTCTCCTCTAATTTTTTTGTTCAGACAACGATGCCTTGTTCAAACACAATCGAAATTTATCCTTTTTTTGAGTTGAAATAGAGTTTTGCAAGATTGAATAAAACTCAATTAATTATTAATTAATATTTATAATTACAATTTTTGTAATCCTCTATTTCTTTCGTCCAATCTTCTGAGATCAAAATATTAATATCGTTAGATATCGCAGTGCGTAGTTAAGGCTTGTCCAAAATTAATATAATTTTATACACATCATCGGAAACCCCATTTTTGTTAGCAATTTTTCTAATTCTATTACATTCTTTAGTTCTTTCTACCCCTTCAGATTCGGTCAATTATTTCCCGAGAAATTAGAAAAATTTTGTAACCGGTTTCCAAAAAGATCGGTAACAAAAAATAATACACTTTATAGCACTCCCCAGAAAATTTTACCTCTACATCATATACAATTGTTTCAGATTCGGTCAATTAATTTCCGAAAAATTGGAAAATTTTCTGATACCGATTTCCCCAAAGATTGGTAACGAAAAATTATACACTTTATGGCAATCTCCGGGAAATTTTACCCCTACTTCATTTTTTTTTAAGATTTGGTCAATTAATTTCCGAAAAATTGGAAAAATTTTGTAATTGGTTTCCAAAAAGATCGGTAACAAAAAACTATATACTTTATAGCATTTCCCGGAAAATTCTACCCCGGAAAATTCTTTAAGATTTGGTCAATTATTTCCCGAAAAATTGGAAAAATTAAAAAAATCGATTTTCAGAAAATCGGTAGCAAAATACTATACACTTTATGGCACTCCCCGGGAAATTTTACCCCTGTTTCATATACAATGCTTTGATATTTGGTCGATTATTTTCCGAAAAGTTAAAAAAATTAAAAAAATTGATTTCCAAAAAATTGGTAACGAAAAACTATACACTTTACGGCACTTTCCGGGAAATTCTACCCCTGTTTCATATACAATTCTTTGAAATTTGGTGGATTATTTCCCGAATTCGGTCGATTATTTCCCGAAAAATCGGAAAAATTAAAAAAATCAGTTTTCAGAAAATCGGTAGCGAAATACTATACACTTTATGGCACTCCCCGGGAAATTCTACCCCTATTTCATATACTTTTGGTAAAAATTCGGTCCACTAACGAATGAGTAGTTCGCGGTCAGACAGACATACAGACGTCCGGTACTTATATATATAGATTAGAAAAATTGTTAATAACAAAAGAGTATCCGATTTTTGTAATAAAAAAAAATGTACGTAGTTGCTCTAATTTCCGCAAATTTTGAGATATCTGATTAAGCTGATTTTTTTATGGATAATTTTTCGTAATTAATTTTGGAACCGATTTCCAAAAAATCAGTTATGAAAAATTATACACATCATCACCATCCCCGAAAAATTTTAAAACCGGTTCCAAAATTTTTCTAATTTTTCGGGGATGGCAATGAGTTTAATTTTTCAAATTTGAATAAAAATGAATATAAAGGATTCTTTGCAATTGCCTGATAAGCCATTGCCTGATAAAGGAATTTTTTTCGATTAAGGATATTGAAACACAAATGAAGTCGTTTGAAGAAAAACGACCCTGGCGAAGCCCGGGTAACCAGCTAGTCTCTAAAATGTACATTATACAGTTTTAGTCGGACGAAGAGAAAAGCTGAGAAGATAAGAGACAATTAAACCAAATAAATATACTTTATCTAAAATATGGAGCGCTGTGAACATCTTAATGTTTATTTAATTTATATTTTTCGAACTGGAGACTAATATAAAGTACTAGTATAAGTTATTTAGAACCCGTTGATACACACTTGACAAAATGAATGCAACTGCGATAGTTAGCGCATTTTGTACTGTTGTAACGCTGTGCATTGGAACGATTATTTTCGAAATCTTTTCTAATCTAAATATCAAGAGTGATAATCGTTGCATATTGTCAGACAGGCGACATAAATAATAAGAAATTATAATTTAAATGCACTTATAAGCTTAATAAATTCTTTGACGTCAATAATTTTAATTGTTAAATAAAACATTTTTTTCTACATAAATTAGAAAATTTGTAGTTACAATATACATATGAGCCTATGAAAAATGTTTCAGCAATTAATATGCACATATCATTTTCATTTATTGCATAGAACATTATGCATATTCTTTTTATTATCTACAAAAGTTGAATATGTTATAATTATTATGTTCTTGTAAATTTAAAAAGAATTTTCCGACGACTTATATAAAACTTTCCATCTTAGGATTTGATACGTGAAATTGGAAAATATTAAATGATTCGTTCATAGCTTAACTTTTGCGATATTTTGTTTATGTAATTATCAAATAATTATAGAAAATAAAAGTCTAATGAAAATCAAGACTAAATTTGGTTACCCATGTGTACATATAACTACGTATTTTTTCAGCTATCGCAACGTGTATTTGCAGTAACTTCCGCTAAAGATACGATAATGCTAGAAAATTACATATATTATATTACGAGATTTAACAATTACTCATCTGCCGCAGATTTAACGATTACTCACTCGCCATAAAGAAAAGAAGATGCACCTTTAGAGGTAAAAGAGTGTGATTGATCTTCATTATTTATATTAGAATACAAATTTCATGCTGATATGATCAGTAAGTTTTATATTTCACTATTTTACGTTCTCTCATAAAAATGTATTTAAACTAACGCTACATTATTCTGAACTACACGTCAAATGTAAAAACGAAATTGTTTGAACACTGAGAAACCTATTTAGTTGAATAAAACAAAATTACTTATCAAGTGCGACTGTTCCTATAGTGTTATTTGTTTAAATGAATAAACAGGCAAACACGATATTTTTAACTTTGACGTTCTGAGGAAGGAATCCATATAGTTAGGGAGCTGGTGGCCAAATCGATATATGATTTGTTCATGTTTCATATCGATAGGGATTAAAGTTTAGATCAATACGAATCGATTTGGTCCAGTCAATTAAGGTCGTACGTCGCTGCGTTTTTGCGTTACAGCGCTTTAAATTTGTAAAAAAAAAGGGGGGTACTAAATCATTTGTTCATGTCTGCCTCTGGGGCTGATGGTCAAAATTATCCTGAAAACAAAGAAAATCCATGAGGCAGACATCCAGGGCTCTGCATTATCACGGGACGTAGTTGTAAAAATGTAAAAAAAAAGCTCTACTAAGTCATTTGTTCATGGTTCTAGTTGCGTTCATTCGATTCATTATAACTCCCTGAATACAAAAAAAATTTGGCAGACATTTTGCTCACTGATTTTGAGCTGTACAATTTTTTGAAAATTAAAAATGAGGGATTATAATCACAACCGGTGATAGCGTGAATACCAGGCAAGGAACTACAAATCAAAGGTCCCACCTTCGAATAAATTTGCGAAACATCAATATAGCGACGTGTATTGCCAGTACCGAAATCGATCCAAATCTTGAGAGAGCTCTGCAGAAATTCCATATTTCCGAGCATGATAATCAAGACGTCAGTATCAGCGCAGCGTATGACGACATTGGCGCGTATTTGAATTTGGCAAGCGTGATAAATGATTTTGGTGTCGGCTTCTTCGTGCATGTCACAAGATAAATTTTCATTTATTGTCCGAATCACATGCTCATTTTTAACGCGGAATTCGTAGCATTTGTCATGGTTAATATTGCTATATCGAAATGTTTTCAGTTTTAATTCTGTTCGTGTTCGTGTAAACCATATATAATCTTACAATGTTATTCATTGCGAAGAAAAATTTATTCGCGTGAAGTAAATAGATTTAGATAAAATTACTGGGAATAAATAAAAAATTATAGCCATGTTACTACTATTACTATTATTATTATATTATCATGTTATTACTAGTACAGCTTTTTCATACCTCACAGATTCGTCCTCCAATGCCAAAGTTTCTACCTGCTAATATGTAACATTAATTATTTTTATTGATAATTTGTAGACGTAGAATTTTTTACTTGTAGCTTGGCGCGAGCCTCGAGTTTTTTAAAAAAATATTCAAATAGTCTGCCTTTGGAATATCAGAGGCCTGGATGTCTGCCTCATCGATTTTCTTCTTTTTTATAAGAAATCTAAACATCAGTCCAAGAGGCAGACATGAACACATGATATAGCATACCTTTTTTTTTTAACATTTTTGAAGCGCTGTCAATTGACAACGCAGAGGCAACATGCTGGCAGACCATTTTTCTGTGGTCCTCCATATTGTCTTTAATCGAACAATTTAGGTCTGCCAAGTGAACACTTCATATACACTTTTTTAAATCATAAAAAAAGCTTAAAAAAATGATTACTACAAAAGTCAGAGCCCTGGATGTCTGCCTCTTCGATTTTCTTCGTTTTCAGAAGGATTCTGAACATCAGCCTCAGAGGCAGACATGAACAAATCATATAGTACACCCTTTTTTTTTAACAAATTCGAAGCGCTGTCAATTGACAACGCAGCGCTACCATGGTGGCAGACGCGGTCCTTAATGTTTCTTATGGTACAATTATCACTATTAATAATGTCTGCCACATGAACAAATCATATAGAAATTTTGGCCACCAGCTCCCTAACTAATACTATAATCCACTAAAGTTGAAGTGCTTGGTCTGCATAGAAATGTAATGTAATTAAAAGTAAAAAAAGTACAATAATAAAAAGTTTTACATTTGTAAGTTATATTTGTGTAGAAAAATCAATATTTAATTAGTTGGGAATTTATTACATTGTATGATAAAACCAATACGAATAAAGTGCGTTTGTTCTTTCCGTCATTTGTTCAAATGATTGAACGGGTAAACCAGGTTGTTCTCCACTTTAATGTTCTGCAGAAAGAGCCATAACATAACACGTTGAACTTGAAGTGCTTGGTCTGTATAGAAATGTGGTATAATTAAAAATTAAAAAGAAACCATTATTTAAAATGTTGTAAGTTACATTTATGTAGAAAAGTCAATATTTAACTAGTTGGATGTTATTACATTGTATAATAGAGCCAATCCGAATGAAGTGCGCTTGTTTGTTCAAATGATTGAACAAGCAAACCAGATGGTTCTCCACTTTGATGTTCCGCAGAAGGATCCATAATATAATTCGTTGAACTTGGAGTGCTCGGTCTGTATAGAAACGTGATGTGATTAAAAATAAAAAGGAGAGAGTAATTATATTTAAAATATGTCACAGTTGTAAAATATACTTGTGTAGAAAAGTCAATATTTAACTATTTGGTTACCATTACATTATACTATATAAGTAAAACGAATAATTACTCATCAAGAATTCCTGCATTTTCTTTAAATGATTGAACGGGCAAGTCAGGTGGTTCTCCACTTTGATGTTCTGCAGAAGGACCCATAACATAATCCACTGAACTTGAAGTGCTTGGTATGCATAGAAATGTGATATGTTTAAAAATAAATAGGAGAGAGCAATTATTTAAAATTGTTATAATTGTAAGTTATATTTGTGTAGAAAGGTCAATATTTAACTATTTGGCACCATTATATGATATAAGTTATAAAAGCAAAGTAAATAATTACTCATCAAGTGCGCTTGTTTCTTTTCTCGTTTGTTCAAAAGATTGAACGGGTGATTCTTGACTTTGAAGTTCTACAGTAGGATTCGTATCAAAACCCGTTGTAATTGATGTGCTTGGTCTGCATTGAAATACGGTACAATTAGAAATGGAATTATTTAAAATATTAACGTTGTAAATCATTCTTTTAAAGAGAAGAGTAAATATTTCAATAATATCATTCTATTGTATTATATAAGCAAACAAATAATTACCCATCAAGTGTCCTTATTTCTTTTTTCGATTGTTCACATGATTGAAAAGTCAAATCAACTGTTTCCTGACTTTGACCTACTGCATTGGGATCCGTAATATAACACGTTGAACATGAATTGTTTGGTCTGCATAGAAATGTTTTGTGACCAAAAATAGAAAAGAAAGAGCAGTTATTTAAAATGTCACAGTTATAAATTACATTTGTATAGAAAAGTCAATATTTAACTAGTTGAGTATCATTACATTGTATAATAAAACCAATATGAATAAAGTGCGCTCGTTTAATCTGTTATTTGTTCAAATGATTGAACGGGCCAATCAGGTAGTTCTAGATATTGACATTCTGCAGAAGGATTTGTATCATAACTATATCTCTTGACTTTGACGTTCTGCATCAGGATCTATATTATAATTTGTTGAAATTGAAGTGCTTGATCTGCATTGAAATACGGTGCAATTAGAAATGGAAAATATGTAAATGGAAATTATTTAAAATATTAACGTTGTAAATCATTACTTTGTAAAAAAGTAAAAATTTAAATATTAAGATATCATTGTATTGTATGATATAAGAAAGACGAATAATTACTCATTAAGTGTGCATGTTGTTTCTGTAGTTTCTTTAAATGGTTGAACGGGCAAGCCAGATGCATCTTGACTTTGACGTTCTGCAGAATTATCCATAATATAATCCACTACAGTTGAAGTGCTTGGTCTGCATTAAAATACGGAGCAATTAGAAATGATTAGGAATTATTTGAAACATTAACATTGTAAATTATTCTTTTGCAAAAGAGTAAATATTTAAATATCAAGATATCATTATATTTTATGATATAAGCAATACGAATAATTACTCATCAAGTGCGCCTGTTTTTTCTATCGCTTCTTTAAATGATTGAACAGGTGATTCTTGTTCTTGACTTTGACGTAAAGGAATATTTTTTTTCTATAGAAGGATCCATAATATAACTCGTTGAACTTGAAGTGCTTGGTCTGCATTGAAATACGGTGCAATTAGAAATGATATTATTTAAAATATTAACGTTATAAATTATTTATTTGCAGAAGAGTATAAATATTTCAATAGTAAGATATCATTACATATTGTATGATGTAAACAAAACGAATATAATTACACATCACATGTCCTTGTTTCTTTTCTCGATTGTTCACAAGATTGAAGAGCCAAATCAACTTTTTATTGACTTTGACGTTTTGCATTCGGATCCATATCGGTACCCGTTGAACTTGAAGTGCTTGGTCTGCATTAAAAACGGTGCATTTAGAAACGGAATTGTGTAAAATATTAACGTTGTAAATCATTACTTTGCAAAAGAGTAAATATTTAAATATCGATATATCATTACATTGTATGATAAGAAAAACGAATAATTACTCATTAAATGCGCCTGTTTTTTCTGTCGTTTCTTTAAATGATTGAACGGGAAAACTAGATGTGTCTTGACTTTGACGTTCTGCAGAATTATCCATAATATAATCCACTAAAGTTGAAGTGCTTGGTCTGCATAGAAATGTGGTGTAATTAAAAATAGAAATAACCCGGGGAAAAAAGATTATATATAATTATATATAATTATATATAAATATATATGATTATATGTGATTATATATATGAATTTTGTCTCTATATATGAAATTATATACGGGTCCATATATGATTATATATGGACATATATAATTCCAAATATAACTAGATATGAACAATAGATTATATATGCACTCATATATGGATCCATATAAAATTGATGGAAGTATATACAACCCTATATGATTATATAATATCATTATATATGTTCATATAATAATTATATATAATCATATATAATTATATATTTCGGCCAGTATTACGAGCAATTTTTTTAGGTGTTATTAGAAAAAATCACAATAACCGTGAATATCTATTTAATCAATAATTAATAGCCAACGTTTCGACCTACTTGGTCTTCTTCAGGGCAGATGTTGTTACATTTAAAATTAAGTCTGTTAGAGCTCACATGAGACAATATACAAAAACATTAAATTTCAATAGTCATCGTCGGCGACATATAAACAAGGTCAGATCGACATAAAATTAACGCTATCATTAGGTACGCAAAGCTCAGTTACCGATTAAATTAAAACGCATATCGTCGAAAATCCATACTCCTCTCTCTACAGCAGCAGTTCTCTGCAAGAATGAAATGCATCCTGCAAAGGTCCTTTGTAAAAGTGATGCTTCTTATTGGTTGTGTGCTTATATTGGTTGTACGTTTACAATCCGTCCATTTCTTGTTCGCGCGATCATGCTTAGTGACAACTGCGTTACAATTAAGAGTAATTAAAATCTTGTCATACCATTAAAACGCTAATGCACTTACATAAGTGATCCCGCTAACAATTCCTGTGTTCCGTTAATTCTGTCTGTAGATACATGTGTTTCGTACCGAGGATCTATTGCTACTGTGAGAGGGGAGCACTATCGATGGTCGACATCGCATAGTCATTGTTTATTTTTAAATATAGATAGTTCACTTAGAATGTCAAAATAAGCCTTGTCCAACGATTCGGTATCTTTGTTCATATTTATGCCATTGGTCTGTTCTTTAATATGGATCATCTCAGAAATGATTCTTTTTTGATAATTGACCTCATAGTCTAAAATTCTTGTTTCATCCCAGTTAAACGAATGATTACGAGAGGTGATGTGTTCAGATACTACCGAGTGTTTAGACGAGTCTAAAGTGACATTGTATTTATGCTCCCTCAGTCTGGTATTTAACTGTCTCTTTGTCTGCCCCACGTATGAAGCATCACAGTCGTTACAGTGTATTTTATAGACCACGTTATTATTATTCAGTAGAGGATTACTGTCTTTTTGGACCCTGATTATATTATTGAGTTTATTGATAATCCTGTACCCTATAGCTAGATTCGTCTTGTCAACCGCCGCCGCAATAATCTCAGAAGTAGATTTCAAGTATGGGAGGGCGATAAATCGCCTTTTTCCCCCTCTGTGTTGTCGCCGTCGTCCATGTTGCTCCCGCCCGCGGGTTTCCTTTTTTTAAATTGTAACTTTTTTATTCTCAGATTAATTTGTCTAAATATTAAGGGGTAATACCTAGCCGGAAGCAAAAAATTAAAGGGTTTTTTATGAATTTTTTGTGACTTTGCTAATAAATCGATCAATATGAAATTTTGAGGGGTTATTACACTTGTCTTGAGGTGCAAAAAAACATTTTTTATTTTAATTTTTATTACAAAATGGCGGCGCATCAGTGCGCGGAAAGAAGGTCGATTTTTTCGAGGCGTCCCGCGGCTAGCAGTAGAAGTGTCCAACGAACGTATCTGGAACAATAAAAAAATTTTTTTTATAATCTACATGAGTATAGCTATAGAAGTACACATGGATATTAAGAAATATTGATTTTTGCAAATTTGGCAGCCATTTGGAAAAAACATCGATTTTCGACTAAAAAAATCGGTCTTTATTTGTTTATAAAAATCGTAATTGTTTATCGATCTTAAAAATCGTGTGTACTTCTATAGATAATCTATCTAAGAAGCTACAGTTAAAATTTCAAGTCAATCGGATAAAAATTACTCGAGTTCTACTGCTAGCCGTGTCTGAAAAAGTAGTTTCGAGAAAAACGCGTTTAAAGTTTGAAAATGTGTTTACTACATGAAATTTGTAAGATATAGACTTGCTGATTTTTTTACCTTTACTCTGCTATCCCAGCACCATATAACTGGCCTTCCAAGTTGATTTCAGTCCTTTCCAAATCTTTTTTGGCTGATTTTGCATCACGACGTCCGGTTTTGACGGCGTCGGACATTGAGAGCTCGGCGAGTTTAATGCGGCGCGAGTCAGCTTCCAAGCAAAAATCGAAACATTGACGACCAACAGTAATGCCGAGTACATCCATGATCTTCATGACACTAGATAATCCGCCGTTGAAAGTTACAACCGAAATATTTGTAGCAATGTCCAATACCTCCTTTCCGCTTGAAACCGTTTTCGGAGCGATCGCCCAAACAACAGAATTGAACAATTTATTCGAATTTTGGGTCAATAGAAACTATTTTGTGTACCGTCGCACCGCCGGTAATGAGTAAAAGGGACAAAACTCGCTTCGACATTCAATTTGTCATTTTGACGCGCTCGGAGTTGCTTCAAAAATTCGACTTTTACGAGCACTTGAAAAATTTTTTCAACAATAAATCATGTCAGACATCATTCTTGACATGTTTCTACGCCATCTAAGCCAATAAAAAAAAAATGGTGAAAAAAAAAAAATTCCGGCTAGGTATTACCCCTTAAGTCTAATGGGTATCCGTTATCTAATAAGATATCTACTATAAATGATAGAATTTTACTGAAAAACCGGGGGTGAGATAACAACATGGCTCTATCCACGAAACTATAAATTGTTCCTAATTTTTGTTGTGTAGGATGACTTGAAAAGAAGGACAAGCACCTTTCTGAGAAGGTTTTTTTGTGGAACCAATCTGTAATGATCTTATTATTACTAACAATTAATTTCAGATCCAAGAAGCTGAGTGATCTGTTTTCTTCGAATTCAATCGTGAATTTTAGTCTTTCGTGGTATTCGTTGAATCTATCTAATATTTCAGAGATGCTTGTCCTTTTTGTTGCGAGTACAATGTCATCTACGTAACGGCGGTAGAACTGGATTCGGAAGTTAAGCGAATTAAGCACCTCCTCCTCCAGATCCTGCATGACAATGTCAGCTAGGTCCGGAGACAAGGGGGAGCCCATCGGAGAACCAAAAATTTGTTTATATATGATGTTATTGAAGGTAAAGAAGGTGGAGGAGAGAATAAATTCTATAGCTGAAATAAATTCTTTACGTGGAAGGTTAGTTTTCCTTTTAATGTACCTCCATCTTCTCTTTATGCCTTCAATGACCAATTCTGACCAATGATTTTTTCATATTAACCGAAAATGGAAGGCTAAATTTCTCTCCTAGTTGCAATAACGAAGACATTGGACGACTCTGAGATGTTGATATCATTAGACGTTGTATCGCTGTTCACTAATGTTCTCTCAGAATTGGTCATTTTGAAGGCATAAAGAGAAGATGGAGGTACATTAAAAGGAAAACTAACCTTCCACGTAAAGAATTTATTTCAGCTATAGAATTTATTCTCTCCTCCACCTTCTTTACCTTCAATAACATCATATATAAACAAATTGGTTCTCCGATGGGCTCCCCCTTGTCTCCGGACCTAGCTGACATTGTCATGCAGGATCTGGAGGAGGAGGTGCTTAATTCGCTTAACTTCCGAATCCAGTTCTACCGCCGTTACGTAGATGACATTGTACTCGCAACAAAAAGGACAAGCATCTCTGAAATATTAGATAGATTCAACGAATACCACGAAAGACTAAAATTCACGATTGAATTCGAAGAAAACAGATCACTCAGCTTCTTGGATCTGAAATTAATTGTTAGTAATAATAAGATCATTACAGATTGGTTCCACAAAAAAACCTTCTCAGGAAGGTGCTTGTCCTTCTTTTCAAGTCATCCTACACAACAAAAATTAGGAACAATTTATAGTTTCGTGGATAGAGCCATGTTGTTATCTCACCCCCGGTTTTTCAGTAAAAATCTATCATTTATAGTAGATATCTTATTAGATAACGGATACCCATTAGACTTAATATTTAGACAAATTAATCTGAGAATAAAAAAGTTACAATTTAAACAAAGGAAACCCGCGGGCGGGAGCAACATGGACGACGGCGACAACACAGAGGGGGGAAAAAAGGCGATTTATCGCCCTCCCATACTTGAAATCTACTTCTGAGATTATTGCGGCGGCGGTTGACAAGACGAATCTAGCTATAGGGTACAGGATTATCAATAAACTCAATAATATAATCAGGGTCCAAAAAGACAGTAATCCTCTACTGAATAATAATAACGTGGTCTATAAAATACACTGTAACGACTGTGATGCTTCATACGTGGGGCAGACAAAGAGACAGTTAAATACCAGACTGAGGGAGCATAAATACAATGTCACTTTAGACTCGTCTAAGCACTCGGTAGTATCTGAACACATCACCTCTCGTAATCATTCGTTTAACTGGGATGAAACAAGAATTTTAGACTATGAGGTCAATTATCAAAAAAGAATCATTTCTGAGATGATCCATATTAAAGAACAGACCAATGGCATAAATATGAACAAAGATACCGAATCGTTGGACAAGGCCTATTTTGACATTCTAAGTGAACTATCTATATTTAAAAATAAACAATGACTATGCGATGTCGACCATCGATAGTGCTCCCCATGATGTAAAAAGAAAGGTGTTTCATTGCGCATAATGGCGGCCAAATACGGAGCAGCCAATCAAATTCACTCCCCAAATGTAGCGCGAAATTCTAATGCAGTATTGGTAAAAATGTAAAGAAAAGTTGTAAATGTAAAAAAAATACAAACAAAATTAAAAATTTTTAAAGTAATAAAAGACTACGTAAATAAAAATACGTGATACAATTTGAAATGATAAAATCATTAACCTAGATTGATTAGGCCGGTTCTACAATCAGTCGGATGTCGGGACGCAGCCGACGACATAAGAATTTTTTTTTCGAAAACAAATTTTCTTTATTGAACCATTAGTTACGTTATAAAATGCTGTAATTGATACAATGGCCGTTGCAATGCCTTATTAATATAAACCTATGATAATATTAAATATAAGATCGGACTATGTAGACCGCTCTAAGTTGCAGAAGCCGTGCATTCATAAAAAATAAGTATATAAAAGTAAGTATATAGATGTTAGTATAATATAATAATAACAAATAAATAAATGCATTTATATTTTATAACGTTATTTTATTTTTATCAACATTTTCTTTATTAGACAGTTTATATATTTTTTTTTATTTTTTTTTACGTATGTTATTTTCTACTATCTCCTTGTTTAGTTTTCTCAGTCTTATATACGTTCTCGTGCGAACTAAACACGCAATAACTTCCTTAGGAAAATTATAATTTGTTTTTATTAATATAATGTCAGTTAATTTGTCAAAAATCTTATTTTCAGTACTAAAAGAATCACCATGGAATTTTACAAATTCTGTATCCATGACTTCAGCTGCTTTTAAGAAGTCTGCGGATGGATACATGCAGTTTCCTCTTGATATTGTACAAAGCCAATCATTAGGTAGATTGGGTAAAGACTTGGTTGAAATTCCTAAGTTAGTATAGCGAATTTACATTTGACGGTAATGATCCACCTTCTCTCTGTCTAGCAGAGACACTGGGTCCTGTGTATTTTTTATTCTTTCTCCTACTACTTCCGTAAGTATGACACGAACTAGACGTCAGATAAGCAAAACTACTATCGGATTCCGAAGCTATAGGCTGCGCTAAATTCTGCAATGATCCGCCATGTGTCAAACGCTCGGACACAGACTCCCGTTTATGCCTCCTGCGATTTGAGACAGCGTGAATTAGATATCACTCTACGGCCTTCCTCAGTCTCGTCCGCTTCTGTCTCTTGCAAAAGTTCCTACAAAGCACACGTATCAATCTATAAATCTTAACAGAATAGCATTTTTATGTTCAATACGTAATTTTAAAACCCGTACGTACTTTAAAAAGATTACACTATTGTTACGTCCCGCGAACTCCACGATTTCCCTTTTTCGCGGAAATTCCTATGGGTCTAAGATAGGACGTAAGATTATGATAGATAAACAAAGCGCGGACGGTTATCGATCCGAGAGTAAGTCTTGATCTCCTCACATTTCTTTTTTTTTCTGCTAGCTATTTGTTTGGGCAACTAAAAAGCAACCTTCCAGGTGACGGAATATTGACAGACGGGGCATACGCGATCGGAATATTATCAAGTTAGTCTGGCCCTTAACTATAACCCGGCGACACGACGCGCCAAAAAGGGGGGTTAATCCCAAATGGAGTTTACTTGGGATCTTTATTGCATCATGCGCCTATGCCAAAACTACCCGCGCAATGTCCGACAAACAGAGACGAAATCTAAAACGTGGTTTTAGGAATCTAAGGGTACATGAGGGAGGTTTCTGTTTGTGATAAGACTACAATTAAGATTAGAAGGATATGCATCGTCCGTCAACATTGGAACAGGGTCGCGGGATAAATAAGGGACCCTAATAAAAGAGAATCGGCGATAGTCGAAAGCAAATGAGTCACTGGAAGAATCGCTGGATTGCACCCCCGATAAGACAGTGGGGGCCTTACGAGGGGACTCACCAATGGAAAACCGGAAAAATCGATAACCGTCTCTAGCTTTCTAGGATAGGCGAAAACTTAAGATCTGGCCCTTGGGTGAGAAACGTCTCGCCCAATAAGAAATCCTCCAGATAAAAATTAGAAGCATCTTTCCAACCAGAAGTTCCCAAAATAAAAACCAGACACATCCCACACGAAACCCATCCCTTCCATTTTCCTATATAAACCCTGACGTTGCGACACTCGTCGTCAAGAAAGCTTCCGACTCTCTTCAAGCGTCTCAAGCCTTAGTCTTGTTAATTTTTCTGCAACCACGTTTCCGGCCTTAGAGTCAGTGCACAAGAGAATCCGACACCACCTCAGTCGCTCGACTCATCCTCCAACTAGGCCACATTCGCAAAGGAGGCGCTCCCACCCGTAATCCCCGTAATCTGCAAGTAGTAAGTCTCAAAAATATATACACATATACGCGGATACCGGTCTTGTTTTGCAAATTCAGTCTCGCGTTGGGAAGTCTCTCGGTCATCCCGTTGTCTCAAGTATTGGCGGTGATTCGGAGTGACTTTGCGGTCTCGTGTCACCCGATGATCGGTGGATTCAGAGCGGCTCTTATGGTCCCGAGTTAACCGATTTATGGTGCCGAGTTAATCGATTCATGGTCCCAAGGGATAATGGTCGGTGGACAAGGGATAATGGTCGGTGTACAAGGGATGGTTTTTGCTGTTCTGCGCAAGCCGAGTGTCGGTGGATAGGAGGTAGTTTGTCGTTCTGGGTTAGCCGCTACTTCCGGGTCGGCAACTAAAAGAGGTGACCACCCTGCGATTAACCCCCTTTAGAACTAACAATCCGCTACCTTTTAGTGAATTCGAACGGTTTCTGTAAAAAATCCAAGAACGCCGCGAAACATTTGAAGAGACGTCAGGATAAGCGGGGGCGGAAAGAGGAGCAAGGTCGGCCTGCCCCGCAACTCGCCGTTCCCCCTCCTAGAACTCTGCCGGACGGACCGCTGTCGCCCCGTACTTGGGGGCCCTCGTCTCGTTTGCCGGGTAGCCCCGTATAGAATCATCCCCGTCAGACCCAACCCCCCTCCAATCCTCCAACGCCCACCTTCCCCCGCTCCTTCCACCGCCTCGACCGTCGATCTAGATGACGCCGAGATAATTACTTTAGAATAAGTCCCTCTTTATAGCAGTTATAATTCGTATCAATCACCATTTACACTCCACACCGTAGTTAACTTTATGTAGATTATTTTTTTTATTTCTTTTTACTCGACTCCAATGTAATAATAGCGGGCAGGGTGTATATTTTCAATTAGGTTCCCCTTTAAAAATCCTGCCCGATCACCTCCGAACCAATGTAACACCCGCGATCCACCCATATACATTCACCTCACACTCGCACATTCATTCCGTTTAATTGTACTCAATTTGTTGTTAGATTTTTATTATGTTAGTAATATCAGACAACACATTTTTGCCAAATTCATGTAAATTTCATATTAGATTATACCCTTTTATTTTTTATGTTGATTAAGAATAAATAGCTATGTTAATAATATCCTCGTTTATTCATTAATTTAAGACCTCACCCTTATCTCCCTCTTAAAGTCACACGAGGTCCGATCCCGAGTTAAAGGGATTAAATTCCCTGACTCAAAAGAGGACCGACGATCGCACCGCTCACGGAAGGAGTACTACCGTCTCTACGGACGTTGACCCTTCCTGAGCCATCGTAAGTGCGTTCGGCTCGCGCCACGCGCCTCAGAGCGTGTACCTGCGAGCGATATTTGTAAGTATCTGGTTGCGTCCTTCCTTACCCCTACCCCTCTGGTTAGCCTTTCCTTCGCTTCCCAGTTTTCTTTATCTTAATCCTGGGGTTGGACGTAACAGAACTTAAAAATTGGGGGTTTGTCCGGGATTTAAGTGTGATTTTTCGAGAGTGGTGATGAATACGAGGTCTAATTCTGACAAAGCTGAAGTTGACGAACTGTATAAACAAGCCTTAGAGAATCAAGGCAAAATTAAACCCAGTAACACTACACCATACACATCCACTCCTTTCCCAACTATTAAAACTGCACCTAGACAAATTTTCCCTCCAAACGTTGGCGAGATTGCGGAGGACAAATCAAATATAACCGACGCGTCCGATTTCACCCTTCACGTTTCTAACGATTCTTGGGATAAAACAATACTGCCTGCACTGCAAAATCAGCGTCACGGTTCCGACGATCCCTCGAATAAAACAATATTACCTGCACAGCAAGATCAGTATAATTCTTCTATAAGCATCTCGGGAACAATGGCGCACGCTAACCCTTTCGCGACATTAAAATATGCGGTAGAGGCCGTTCCCTTCTTTGACGGAAAAAATATTCCGTTAACATATTTTATCGAGGGATGCGAAGAAGCAAAAGCCATGCTGCCGAACGAGGCAGAACCGCAATTTACTAAAATAATCAGAACGCGAATTATAGGAGAGGCTCGTCGTACAATACAAGACCAAGATTTCGATACAGTAGCCTCATTAACAAAATATTTAGAACAAGTCTATGGCGCCGCTAAAAACATTTACCAGCTGCAAGGAGAGTTAGGTTGCATATATCAGAAAAATGAGGAAGACGTCGTTACGTACGCGAATCGGGTAAAATTGCTAGGGAAACAAATATTAGAGGCCCATAAAAACTCAGGAAATGTCCTTCCCGGTCAAAACATTAAAGCATCATTAGAAAAGGACATGTGTAAATGTTTCATTAGAGGATTAATACCGGCAATTGAACAAAGAGTCACAAGAAATTTAGATGTTCAAGCTACTGTAGCCGACGCGTTAAGAATAGAAAGAGAGCTGCGCGAGATGACAGATTTACGACAGGGTCCAAGCAATCTTACAGTAAAATCATTAAACGCTAACCGCCTGCGAGAAACCTGCCAGATCTGTTACAAAGAAGGGCATCTAGCCTCTAACTGTAGAAAATTAACACATTCTTCTCAGCAACCTCATAACAAAATCGAGTTAGGAACCGAAATTTTAATATGTCAAATATGTAAAAAACGCGGACATCCCCAGTAAAACTGGTACGTCGCATCTGCGTCGAATCTACGTAATACGTGGATGGAGATTCATCCGCGAGTTATCCACGTAGATTCAACATTTCTTTTCCATCGTCAAAATCGAAGAACCTTATTCACGTAGATTCAACATCTCTTTTCTATCGCCAAAATCGAAGTACCTTATCCACGTAGATTCAACGTTTCTTTTCTATCGCCAAAATCGAAGTACCTTATCCACGTAGATTCAACGTTTATTTTCCATCGCCAAAATCGAAGTACCTTATCCACGTAGATTCAACGTTTCTTTTCCATCGCCAAAATCAAAGTACCTCATCCACGTAGATTCAACGTTTCTTTTCCATCGCCAAAATCAAAGTACCTCATCCGCGTAGATTCAACGTTTCTTTTCCATTGCCAAAATCAAAGTACCTCATCCGCGTAGATTCAACGTTTTTTTTCCATCGGTAAAATCAAAGTATCTCATCCGCGTAGTATCAATGTAGATTTTGCGCAAATATTTCCACTGTTCTACTGACAGATAATTTATCAATCTCAGGAGACATCGATGTTGTCAATCGCAATTAATATAACTAAATGGAACGTTTTAATGGGTAATTAATGAAAATTATAGTGAGACATTTTAAAATGGAAGAATTTTATTATGTTATAAAAATACAAAAATTATGTGTTACAATAATAATCAGTTACAATTGTTCAGAATGAGGCATCGGAAAACAGACACTTTTATTTAAAGCGATCCAGTTATCATTCGCATCCTTTTCAGGAAAAGGCAACAATACAACCTTTCTTTTAATATCATTTAAACACCACTTTTTTAGTGATCCAAGAATGCTAACAATATATATATCAATATTACAAGAAGGAAATGGATAAGAAAAAAGATTTGATTTTTCTTTAAACCTTCTGCCAATTAAATAGGTTCCTTCAGTACATTTTATAATATTTTCAATTTTAATCACTTCATTAGTTTTCGTAAGACAATACGCATCACTAGATTGTAAATGAAAAAATTTATCTGGTGTTCGAAGTTTCTTATACTGCTTTCCTTGACAGTTTAGAATCGGTCCCGTTTCATGAGGTTGTTCAAATAATAATTTATTTCTTGCAGAGTAAGAAAGGCGAGGCATGGTTGCCTTTTCCATCACACGGCAAACTATTTGGGAAAGTGTCTTCCCTGGTGCATGCAGCATATTCTTCATGTTTCCCAAAAAACTCTCAAATTTAAATGCACTAAATGCTTCAATATGTCCATGTAACAAGCAATCCGAAACTAAGTGTGTTAAATGATGTACATTGTATACCACAAAAGCCTGTCCATAAATGTTTGAACTGTGCTCTACAAACGTTCTAAGCAATCTATCTGCATCAACAGCATATTCTTTTACCAAAACAGGGTCGACCAAAATTCGAATAGCGCAGGCAAATAACAAAAAATTCTGATAAACTTCTGAATACTCAAGTTCCCGGAAAATTAGGAAGCCATCATATAATAAAAGCCTTCTAAATTCCGTACCTTTATAGTATTTCCAATCACTTAATCTACGTGGCCTCCTAGCAAAGTCAGAGGGAAAAAAAGGCCGTAGAAAATTAGAAAGATTGTCTATTAGACGAACAACATCGCCACGCAGTTTGTATTTACTAGCCTTAGCACAGTACAGCATTGAAACAATTCGTTTCAAGATTCCTATATATAACAAATGAAAAGGTTTCAATGGAAATTGAGTTATAGGTTTTAGCTGAAGTCTCGTAATTAGTGGAGTTACTCCTTTGTGATATTCTTTATGAGTTTGCTGACGAACAGATTCATCAGTCCGCAAAGGTGCTTCCTCATGAGGAAGATATGTCATTCGATTGTTGAACCAGACACCTTTAACAGTACACCTGTATGACAAATAATGAACACTAATTAAAGTATTGAAGACTTAATTTTAATCACAAAGAGTGACCCCAAGATGTTTCGCAATTTTTCCACACTTGAATTTGTGGTCATGTTTAGCATCAAATGAAAGATCTTGTTAAGTTGATTACAAATATGTCGGTACCAAAGTGTACCTACATCCCGTTCTCGAGAAAAATCCTTTGAGTCACATATTTTTTAAGAAGCAATTTTTTCTCTATCTCTTTATTATTATATATTTTTGGGGTTGCTGAATTCAAATATTTTAGAATTATGAGCTCCACCGTGCGCGTGATTATCACGCCGTCCGCACTCCGAGGATTAATGATGCCGTCTGCTGACCTTTGGGGCCTATTTTCTCGGAAACGGGAGAGACGTGCACTTTGGCACCGACATATTTGTAATCAGCTTAACAAGATCTTTCATTTGATGCTAAACATGACTGCAAATTCGAGTGTGAAAAAATTGGAGAACATTTATGGGCATTTTTGCGGTCACTCTTTGTTTCAAAATAATCAGTACAAATTGTTTTCTCATATTTACATTTCATATTTAAAAAATATAATAACTTGAAAATATGAGCGTAATTAAGCCTTAAAATCTCTGCAGTTCCTAGATTTTTACCTCATTTTTACAGTACAAAATCAACTTAAAAGATTTGATGTATACTATTACATTCAATTTGAAATGACAGTACACTATATATTCTACTATAAAACATTCGTGTGGCTTTAAAGTGAAAAATGCTCATTCAATGATATATACATATATACTCACCTTTCGCAAGCAAATTTATTGCCATGTTGGTTGACTCGTTTTAACCATGCTCTAGCAGGTGCATCGGCAATTACGTTTCTAATTTTAAGTTTGTAACGTCTATTTTTAACGCTGAAACCATTTATTAACTCCAAACTTTCATTGATAAAATCTTCCAAGTAGGCATCAAGGTCTGGTGGACATTTAGTTTCTCCGCACCATATAGCTATAATAAACACTTCATTTCTACCAGCTATACATCCAGCAATTGGCCACAAAATATATCGTATACTTTTATAAGGCGAGAAACCATAAAAAAAAACATCAATTTCAATTATATCAGATAATGATTCCAACATTTCTTCGCACAGTACAGTTTTGAGGCCAGAAAGAATACCATGATACCAAAATTGTCCACCGCTTTCTAATTCTCTGATTAATGATACCGTGCTTCTAGGAGTGTTCAAGAGTGTCTGTGCACACCGAGGAAGGAATTCATGATTATAATTCCTTAATATTGTCAGAAGATCAGACACTGCATAAAGCGTTACATTCCTTTCCATAGCCCACACAGCAAGGTCTTGAGTTAATTTGTAATCAGAATTTGCAAGTTCACAATCACTACTTACAAATTGTTTACCATTTTCATTTTGCTCGCATAATGCATTATCAGTAGAAAGTGTGATATTACTTGAACAAGACTTATTATGATTTTGTAACTCTTTCCATTCGTTATAACTTTTATCATATATACAGCCGTTTTGAAACTCGCGATCATTGATATCGGTAATAATCGAAGCATCATCTATTTCATTTATTCTTCTTTCATCATGAACCGCAAAACATTCTTCTATTGTATCAATGGTTTCTATTTGAGGAGTCTGTGCTTCTTGTAAGTCTTCTTGTGTATCGAACTGACGAATATAATTACTTGGATGATTATGATCCTCAGGCATAAAATCTATATTAACAAATAATAAATAGCATAATATCATTATAACTCACATTGAAGGAACAAAAATCATTATAATAACTATAATAGGTATACCATTAGAATATTTATGGTTGCTCATCAGATCATTACAAAAACTGATACTTTTATTAGTATTGTCCTCATGTATAGATTGTTGTTTTGTGTTACAATTCTGTTTATTGAAATCATTATAAGTACTCTTCTCAACGAGATGATCAACATATTCTTCCTGTACTATTCTATTAAGATTCAGATCACATTTTCTCTTCAACTTTTTCCATTCTGCATTCTGATCACATTTTCTCTTCAACTTTTTCCATTCTGAACTCTACAAATTGCAAAAATGTAACATTAAATATTATTGCAACAAATATTCTCAACAAAAAGCATATAAATAAGATGCAGATATATAACATATAATAAACAAAATTTCAAGCAAACCTTTTTATACATTGCAATGAAAAAATTTAATTTTTTTCAATTTCGGAATAGATATACATATAGGTATATTTATATTTTTATCACCGTGTCTCCATCAACTGGGGTCCAGCTTTTTTACACAAATCTTGCACCTTGAAAGATATCAAAATATACGAAGGTTATGTAGATGCCGATAGAACACAAGAACCACAGAACATTATATTAAAAACATACTTAAAATAGACGCTCGAGGAGCGCACTATTACGTCGCGTCGCGTCGTGTGTCCCCGCGTGTGCACCGGATGTAAAGGAGAGTGGACAGAGAGTGACTTTGCGCAGCGGATCTCCCAAGAAGAAGAGGTATCTCACGGATAGTGTCTTGATGCGGCACGCTCGGCTGCCGGGCCTCGCGAACAACGCAACGCTCTAAATATTTCCTCTCTTGCCGAGATAACTTCGCCAGTTGTTGATACCGCGTTACGGAGGTCAAACTACGTGCCCAAGCGTAAGCTACCTCGCCTGTGACATGTGAGATTGACGAGAAAGGAATCTCGCTCCTAACACCCCGAGCTGGTGCGCCCAGAGTATTATCCAGGACGTTCGAGGTGGAGTGTCACGACGATAATGAGGAAGCACGTGCAGCCGGGCCCAGCCGTCGCCGTCGTCGCCGTCGTCCTACTACCGCAAACGTTATCCGCCACCGCCGAGCTCTACTGACAACGCACGTCCGCGACAGTTTAAATTGAGCGTCGGGCCGCCGGCGTTAATTATATCCTTGTATTTAAAAAAAAAATGAGAATTGAATTGACGAGAACGCGCGGGCTCCTGAAGGGATGATAATAAACTAATAAAGGAGCGCATGTCGTGTGCGCTCGGAACACATCGTGTGCGTTCGGAACTGCTCGGGAGCACCCCGATTACGGACGTGCAGACCGCGCGGGTTCGAGCAACAGTCGCTGGTCGCGTGTTTCCATTGTTTCCATTTTCTCAGTAGAATTGAGTGGTGTTGTAATTTAGTGAAATATTGTGATAATGAGTTCAAAAAATATTGTGCAAGCACCTGCGGACAAGCCGGTGAGTAGATAAGAACACAGAATGTGCCTGTGTGAGATAGAAAGTGATTGAGTGAGTGAGTGAGTGAGTGAGTGAGTGAGCGAGCGAGTGAGAGAGAGAGAAAAAACAGAGAGAGAAAGAGAGAGAGAGAGAGAGAGAGAGAGAGAGAGAGAGAATATTTATGGATATATAGAAATATCTGGACAGAACATATAATAAAATATTTATTTGGGCGAGGAAAGAGAAACTTTTATTGAGGGGTTAGGAAAAAATCCACTAATGCTATCTTGATCGATCAAAATTCTCATTTCTCTTCAAGCTTTAATTCCACGGAAATATGATTGGTCCAGATATTTTTACGCCTATGTAATAATATATGTCTTATTGCAGTATGCTGTACTCGAGTTGCGGATGATGCAGATGACTTTGAATCAATTGAATATTATGCCGTGCCAGCTTGTACTGCATGGTTAGAAAATATTAATATTAAAATGAGTAAAACAACTGGCAAACAAGCTACATTTGCAGGTGCATGCAAATGGCCTTCTGATGAATCTAAGTTAAGTGATTATCTAGAAAAAAAGAAGAAGCCAGCAAATACTTGGATTACGTATAAAAATGTAAAAATTCTGAAGTTTTGTAGTATGTATCTTATTTTATGTATGTTTCAATGTTATGTGTGCTATAATTTGTACTAACAATCTGTTAAGTTCTGTTTTTCTTATCTTGTTTTGTTGAAAAGTTTGCACTTTTATCTTGGTCCCTCAGGTTTTCGAAAAAACTTTCAGTTGATATAAGAAGCAATTTTTCACTATGCTTGGTATATAGACTATACATATTTATTATGACAGAAGTAGTATAAAATGAGCAACACAACTTTTCTTTTATAACACACTACTTTTCTCTGATTTTTATTTCATATATAATATCAAATATTGTAAGAAAAGATATCAATCACACATAATTGCACTAAAAAAATGTAAAGTATACAGGATTGTTTTTTGCACAAAAGTATGAGATAAGAATATATATAATTTTGTATATAATAATACATTTCATAAAGTTTTAACACCAAACTTGTAAAATCTATCTCCCTTTATACTTTCCATTTTTTGTTCTGGGTTGACAGAAATTTGTGATGACTTACATACAAATTTTTAATGCTCTGAAATGAATTGTATAGCTTCTTTTATCATAAATATTTTAGTAAATGTCTCTTTCACTAAGTAATATTTATCTGTAAAACAACAAAATCATTTACTGCTTTTTTGTTTAATTGCATGTATAGAATCTGTAAGACAAGCTAAAGAGGAAGTGGAAAAAGCTTTAGATGTCTCTGATCTATCACACTCTGATAGAGACAAATCTACAAAACGCCAACGATTTGTTACTACAAGATATAGTCCTCCTTCGAAAACAATATCATACAATCGACGCAAAAGATGCAATATAGATGCTGATGATGATTCGGATAATGATTCTGACAATGAGTTCAAAGCCCCACCTGTGCCGAACTTGAAAATAAGTGGTTGGTGTTTATTTTATTTTTATTATATATATATATATCTAGATATATATATATATATATATATAATACATATTATAATCTATCTTCTTGTTTATTATATGTTACTGTCTATGCATATACTTGAATTCCAAATATTGTGTTTTAATGGGAAAGTGATTTGTACATATTTATAAACTTACTTATGTAGAGACGTTGCATTGCAATGTTATTAGTCCGGTCAAAGTAGACATTCAAGGTTACAATAATTCCGATACAGCTGAAAATTCGTACGAATGTTCGGAACACCATTATAAATGAACTGTGAAAAGTCCCCATACATCCCGTGTCTGGAAAAAATTTATTCAAGGTCAAAGGTGGCAAAAATGGGTTTTTTCGTGTTTTTCAGCCGAATGGTAAGTTTTATCATAAAAATAGCTTAGACAATAATTGTAGATCGTGCAATTATCTATAATAATTGTCTCCATACTTTTTTCTGTAAGAGTCACCGTTTCCGAGATATAATCATTCAAAAAGTTGAAAAAAACGGTGTTCTTCATAATATGCATAATAGACCGAGAGCTGACTACGAAAATACCAACGTCATTTTATTTAAGAAAATTTTCAACCTCAAACGATTGTGGCAATGTTGCAAATTAAGAAAGGGCAAGTCTGGCTGCTGGCCGGTGGTTGCGTTTAGCGGGGGCGTACGCCCTTAGCTGTAAATATCGAGGAGTGAAAAACGTCAATATCTGTACGGCTAAAAATTTTTTTGCGTTGTACTATATAATATTGTAAAGTACTTGCAAATGTTGCCAGACCTGTAGGTGGGGTCTAAAGTATTGCCAGATCAGGGTATAACTGCTTAATACTTAATAACATTCACGTCATTTCTGTAAAATTGAAATTTTTTGCTTATTGTATACGTGTTTAATAATCTGTATATGAAATGACAGACAAAAATCTCGGGTCTAACACCGTGCCAGACGTCGCCGAAAATCTCAGTATCTATGGAATGTACTGTAAATTGCCGGCAGCAACAATTAATTTTATTACTTAAATTTTTCGAGCATTAAATTTAAAATGTTCTCTGCTAATAACAATAATATTACGAACATTTTTTACGGGAGGAGGGGTACATAAAAATTTCGGTTCTAAACTTGACAGCCCCCGCTAAACGCACCACCGGCCAGTAGCCAGACTTGCCCCTTTCTTAATTTGCAACATTGCCACAATCGTTTAAGGTTGAAAATTTCTTAAATAAATGACGTTGGTTATTTTCGTAGCCAGCTCTCGGTCTATTATGCATATTGTGAAGAACACCGTTTTTTCAACTTTTTGAATGATTATATCTCGGAAACGGTGACTCTTACAGAAAAAAGTATAGAGACAATTATTATAGATAATTGCACGATCTACAATTATTGTCTAAGCTATTTTTATGATAAAATTTACCATTCGGCTGAAAAACACAAAAAACCCATTTTTGCCACCCTTTGACCTTGAATAAAATTTTTTCCAGGCACGGATGTATGGGACTTTTCACAGTTCATTTATAATGGTTGTTCCGAACATTCGTACGAATTTCAGCTGTATCGGAATTATTGTAACCTTACCCCTATTTTTTGGGCTAAATTGACGGGCTATATTTTTTAAAGCAATAATTTTTTCACCTTTTTCATAAATTTTCTGTTGTGCTGATTTGCATAAATGTTTTGTTGCAATGATTTCTTTGTCTCTTATAACACTCAAAGGAAAAGCTTACATTTGCTCAAAGTTAAACAAACATTGCACATTAATAATATAGATTGGCAGCATTCAAACCCATATCGGCCAGTGATTGTAATAAAACAATTTTTGTAAGATGACATCTACAATTATACTGTTCTATATGAGTTTCTTGCTGTTTCCAATTTCACAGTAAGTTTGTTGCATTTATATTATTTTATGTGCAACTATGACTCGTTCACACTTAATATAGCATCTAGTATGCCAAATTCTAATTTTTGTCTTTCTAATTTTCTTGTTTTGCTTTTCTTTGGTATTTCAGAAAAAAAAAGAATAATGAGGCATTATTACCTGTTAATGGTGACAGTGACACAGATGAAAGCAATCTCGACGATAATTGTACACAGGAAACACAAAGTAAGGCATTTATTAATTTATTGAATATATCAGAATAATGGTTATTACGAATTTATATCTGCATCTTCTTAAGATTGCGGTATTAGTACTTGATAGTATTGTATCATTCAAAAATTTTCCGTTTTACTTTCATGTATACCAGAAGACTGTAATTCAGATACAGAAACATCAGAGACATATAGAAATAGTGACAGATACAACAATAAAAATGTCATGACTAAACATGATCATAACAAAAATTTCGGTATTGTAATTCTTTCTTTTGCGGTTTATTTATGTTAATATTCTTTCATGCTGCCATAAATTATTTTTACCATATAAAATGTCTTTTACATTTTATCTAGATGTGCCTACATCCCCCAGTTCGCATGGGTCTCAAGTATCAGACACTATACATAAGACACATACTGACATTAATGACAATGTCAATGGTGTCAATGATATAACTGATCTTGTAGATCGGGCTCATACAAAGGAGAAGGAGAAGAGTAATATTCAAGATTTACAAACGAACAAGCAAGATAAAGTAGTGTGTAGAAATGAGAATAGTAACAGCACCAAATCCTGTAAAGCAATGCAACAGTCGCACGGTAATATTACTTTTAGTTGCCCTTATACATAGAATTGTTAGGTATTAATACTTTGCGAAGAGTGCATATATTACAGTTGTAAAGTATTTTTTATTTTTTGTGGTTGTGCTGCTTTTATAATTACACGCGAACCATCAGTAAACCTCTATAAGAAATCACCTATCAAGATGAATGGTAAATTACGTTTCACGTAAACAAATGCAAATGATTCCTATATTATTTTCATAGAATTCATTAATGTTTCATCTGTTCACAATAACCATATTTTAATTAATTTAGTCTCTGTACGTTTGCTGCAGGTTTAACTTTTTTCTTTATTGCTTGGAATACAGTGTAGTGTGTTTGTGAAACATGTGTTTATATTCTTTAAAGTTTGCATTTCTTCACATTTATCCATGATTGCCACAATATATGAATATTTGAAAAACAGCCTTTAAAATGGGATAACTCCGAAAGATATTTTTCTTAATGATAAAATATATATACTGATTTATAATTTTTTACTTAAAATTCATTAGTCTAATTTTTAATGTATTAAACATATATGTTATTTCTATAACTTATTTTTTTTACCGAGTCTTAAACAAGGAAGCTGTAAAAACAATTCTTTACATTGTGGCAATCATAGTACAGTTGTATTGATTTTTTGCTATCAACACACTGAGAAAAAAAATATTTTAATAAAAAAAAATATTTATTAGGTATTTTTATTATATAAAAATATTTATTAGGTAAATATTTTTTTGGATTAAAATATTTTTTTTCTCAGTGCAGAATATGCTTTATTTTCCTTTCTATTCTATTATGACAATAGTTTGTTTTGTTTACAAAATAGCTACAGTTGACTTAAGAACTATAATGACTGCAATAAGTGAGATGCGAAAACAAATTGATACGCTTCATGTAACCATTACAAAAATTTATACTGCAACGTGTCATCCTATCGAAACACTTGAGAACTCTACTACTAACATTCCAACCCTTCCATTGACTTCTATGGAGGAATTCTGGAAATGGGAAGACTATATATTAAATGAAGAGAACAAATTGATGATAGTAAGAAAATATTTAACCTCTCTCTTATTATGTTTTGGAAATATTCATCATGGTAGTTGCTTTCTTGTACCATATTTTTGTGTTACAGATTTCACTGTTAGTAGAGCATGGCAGAGAAGATTTGAAGAGTTCTGTATACTGCATTATGCGCAAGCTAATGAATAACAAAGTCGCAATGAATTTTAATTTAAAGGGAATTAACAGAGAAGGAGCAAGAATGGAAAAAAAGAAATTTTTAGATACTACATCTTATAAACTTGTTATTGGTGAGTTTTATAATATACGCTTCTTTTATTGTCGCTCTATTTTGATAAGGATAGTAGTATCAAGTATAATAAAGTATACTGTGTGCTAACAATATATTTTACGCACAGTTTTTGTTTGTAGTATAATGGATTTTGTATATTTATTTTTATGTTGGGAATATCATATAAATATGATAAATTCTTATAGTTAGCATAGATGTAGTTTTCACACATCAGCCCAACATATTTGCATTCAGTTAGAATGTAAATGATGTATTTTTAATATTTTGCAGCTGCTCTGAAGAGGCATAAAAAAGAAATGACAGATAGAGGTGTTCATTTCTTATATAATGCAGAAATTGCAGCCAGTTATATTGCCAGTTGGTTGAAGGATGCAAAAAAGCGTCATGAAAACGAGGAATTAAAATTAAAGAAGATTGAGCAGCGAGACAAGGACTTGGAAAATAATGCAAATGCATAGAGAAATGCATAGAAAAGAGAAACGAAAAATATCTGTTCTTACAAATTGTTTAGAGATTTTACCCTTTTTTTTTACTTTCGTAATTTTCATTTCTTGATTGCAACGTGTTTAGGGCTACTAGCCTGTAATATTATCTTATTTTTTTATTTTCTTAAGACTCCTGCCTACTTACCGCTTCTATTTTTGTTTGATGACATCAGAAGCGAGAAATCGCATGCCAAAAATTCTTGCGGTTTTACATTGAAACAAAAAGGTATATTTATAACGCAACTGTAATTGATTCAGCACCTTTTTGTAATATATTTCGAACATTTTTCCTCGGCTTTAATGATCACTAAATAATGGCGAGTAATAGGAGCTTTTAATAATATTATGTATTTTTGTGTTTCAAATTTGCTTATTTTCCTATCTTAAATATATATATATATTTGATTTAACATGTTTTAGTCATATTTCTCATTAAGTATAATTTTAAAGATTATATTTTGTAGCATTTAAAACAATGTTAAATAAATATTAACACTGCTTTTTTATACTCTTTTTAAACACACACCAAGCAACTACAATATTATATCAATATTACTGTTAGTACTTACTGAGTATTGTTTTTCTCTATTTTGAACTTCTTAAAATCTTGTATGTATAGAGTAGAAGAAATCCATTGTCCCGGTCTACAATCGATTAGGTGTTTTAAGCCTTATAAGCCCAAAATTTGACCAATTACAGTCGAATGTGAGGAGAATTTGACTGTGAGTGGTCATTTTCTTAGGACTGAGCGCTTAAAACGCTTATTGATTGATTATATATATATAGACCGGGAATTATGAAACTAGAATTCACGTGGATATTACGAGGATGTAGGCTCCAAAATTCGTGGAATCCTCGTAATACCCACGTGAAACTTTCACGTAAATTCCACGTCGAATCGATGATCTCATCCACGTGGATCCGACTACCGTTTTTAAGCGGATAATCCACTCGATTGTCTACGTGAATTCTACGTCGCTGGTCCACATGAAAAAAACGTGGATTCCACGTTCCTGTTTTACTGGGGATGGCGCCAGTTATATGATATTCACCCGGCATAAAAAAATTTTTTTTTCGAAATTTTATTATTTTATAACTAAATTTGTTTCTTAAGATGCAGTCTATGATTATAAATATTTTCTCGTATCTGAAAAATCTGAAAAAAACACTTACCTTGGTGGGATTCGAACTCGGGACCTCTGGATCGTGAGCCAACTGCCTTACGTGGTAGACTATTTCTTAATTTGATGTAAGTGTTATATATAGTCTACATATGTCATAAACAGCGCAAATATATAATTTTTTTAAAATTATCTTAAGAAACATAATAATTAAATCAATGAATTATTTCATGATAATAAAAGAAATAAATTTTATGTAAAAAATTTATAAAACCTTTACCAGTAATACTTTTCTATAAGGGAAGGTACTATCATAATGCAGACATGAGACTAGCGAGTTTTCAACGTGGCACGTGCATGACACTGCCCTATAAAAAAATACTTTTGAACTATTCGATTATTGATGAAAAACCTATTAAACACTATCGGTTTCACCAATAGTTTATAATAGTTTTTTCGCCAATAGTCAAATAATTCAACGGTATTTTTTAGTAAGAGTGATGTAGAGCTGGCATAAAATGCATTAAAATCTATAATTTATTAATTAATATGATTACATCTATAATAATAAGTAAAAGTGTATAATAAAATGAAGGTTATAAAATATTTACAAAAATATTTATAAAATACTGCTTTTAGGTTTTAACGGAACCCCCTTTGTGACGTCTCGTGCGAAATTTCGTAATAATATAAGTTTATTAGTTCTTCTAAAATTGATTGGCGCCCAATTTAATTATTTATTACTTATTGCCGAGCTAAATTATTTATTTATAATTTATTAATTATTATTAATTATTATTAATTATTATTAATTATTTATTATTATTTATTATTATTTATTTTTATTTATTATTAATTATTATCATTTATTGCTGGATAAATTAGTAAAGCCCTGCTAGCCGAAGGACCCTGGCCGCGGCACACACACAGGTGAAGGATAAAATAATCCTGTCTCAATTTTAACGCACGTGCAGATCGATCGCTTCTAAAACAATTAAGAATAAGTCGATCTAGAAGCCAAAGAGAAGAATCTCGACAGCATCTAATGTGGCGCAAGTGTGGGCCGCATTAGAAACTCAGTCAAATTCAGACCTGCGCCCGTTTAATTTTATGTAAATGCCATATTAGGCGCGGACATGGCCCTGATATGGCTCTTTCCAGTATTTTAGGATAAGGCTGTGGCGTGGCAAACTAGCATGGCGCTGACAAGTGTCGTGGCGCCGGCAAGGCAATTTCTACCAGGGTTGTTTGATTTACAGAAATCACAATTAATACCTCGTACAACTCCAGCACAAGAAGAAGTTAAGAAGAAAATTTCTGTGATGGAAAGTGAATTAAATACAACTATTTTACGACGCGATACTGGTCTTGGAGGACCAAAAAATCGATTGAGAAGTTACAAAAATCTGAATAAGGCAAAAAAATTACTGGTTAAAAAAAAACGCAATGCTGAATATCAAAAAGCTTTCAGAGCAAAAAGACAGGTATTATTAAATGAAGTCATCAAGAATCCAGCAGTTAAGCAACAATTAAATGTACACGAGGCAGTTGGCCGTCCTCGTTTGGAGGAAGCTCAACCTGAACTGTTAAAAGTTTTAGCTGAAATTGCAAGTTTCGGAGGTGGTGCAGATGAAAAACGACGAACTAAAATGATAAGAAGCTGCAGAACACTAGATGATTTAGTCAAAGAACTACAGGCATTGGGTTTTAATCTTTCAAGGAGTGCCAAATATCTCCGTCTTTTACCTAGGTCCTCACCTACAATTCAGGGAAAAAAACATGTACTTACAGTACCAGTCAAGTTAGCTAGAGCAACAAATGATGAACACAAAAGTCATCCAGATGGTAAATTCTGTACTGCATCTATTCGAGCTATCAAATCTCTCGCTTCGATTCTTGGACCAGCTCAAGTTTTCTTTTTATTACAGGTAAATAATAAACTGAAATAAATTTTATAACTACAACAAAATGTAACAAATAATATCTTTGTTTTTTTTCAATTACTTTATTTATAATCTCTTTTTTAATATTGTATAACAGGACGATAAAGCGCGCATACCAATTGGGAAAACTGCTGTAGAAAAACAAGCTCCCTTTTTGATGCATATAGAATATCGAGTGCGGCTGCCAGATTACGACTGGGTTGTAGCAGAAAAACATAAGTTAATACCTTCAGTGTATGCAGGCATTAAAATTACTCCGGAAGGAATGGACAAACCAGAAGCAGTAACATACAGTGGACCTACGTATATTGCTATCAGATCAGAAAAGCATTCGTCATCGTCTGCGCGCACTCATGGTTTAGATTTAGAACGCCTCATGGAGTTAAAAGAATTTCAATCTTTAGCAAAAACTGACGATAATCGTGTGAAACCAGTTGTAATCATAACTGTTGATGGAGGACCCGATGAAAATCCGCGGTTTCCTCAAGTTATTTCTCATGCTATTTCTTATTTTCAAAAATTTGATCTCGATGCTGTATTTATTGTCACTAACGCTCCCGGACGAAGTTGTTTCAATCGAGTTGAGCGTCGAATGGCTCCTTTGAGTCATCAATTGTCTGGAGTTGTTTTGCCGTATGATTCTTTTGGGAATCATCTCGATGATCAGCGACGTACAATCGATGATGAACTTGAACTTCAAAACTTCAAAAAAGCCGGTGATATTTTGGCACAAATATGGAGTACATTAATTATTGATGAAGAACCAGTTGTCGCCGAATATATATCACCTGAAAGTGATAATATTGATGTAAACCAAGCGAAATGGACTCCCGATTGGTACTGTAGACATGTGAGGGAATCTCAGTATTTGCTGCAAATTAGCAAATGCACGGAATCTAAATGTTGTGGAGATTTAAGAAGCAGTTTGCGAATAATTCTACAAGATGGATTTATTCCGCCACCGTGTCCCCTTCAACAAACGAAAACTTTAGACATCCCACTTCCTAAAGACTCAGCAAATGCTAATTTTTGTCCTTTATTTGTGCAATTATCTCTAAACATTGAGATTCCTAGTCGCCCAGACTTTATTTTAACACCATATGACTTTTATTGTCCTACCGTCCAAACGCAATTGAATAAACGTACATGTCCAACATGTGGATTGTATTTCGCATCAAATAAAAATGTTAAAAGTCATTGTCAGTTAGTTCATAAGTATCAGTGTGCTCGAACTGAAAAAGTTCAACCGATTAAGTTGATACGTCGTCGAGCTGGACAGAGTTTGTGTCTCACACCCTACACCAATAATAATGTTTACGATATAGAGTGGTACGAAGATGATGAAATTGATGTTGAAAGGTTGGAAGAACCTGAAAAACAAAATAATGAACCAGTCATCCCTGTGATTAATTCAATATCAAACTGGTTAGTCAGTGGATAAATAGTTAGTTCATGGATAAATAAATAAGTAAAATTTGGATTAATTATCTATTTATATATTTTATTTATATATTTATATATTTTATGCTATTTATATATTTTATTTGAAGTAATTTAATGCAGCAATGAAAAAGTTAAGACGATTAATCGAAGTATAATTGCAATAAATAATATTTTTTAATCAAACTGTCTTTTATTTCATCAATATGATTTCTTACGAAAATTTCTTATCAAGGGGAAAAGGGGGGGGTAGTTGAAATCTTATGATATCTTACAATAGGGGGGGAAAGGTCAAATTAGCTTTAAAAAAGCCTTACGTAATTTATGAATGACCCCTTGCGATAAACAGTAATTTATTTTTATATAATAATTATTGTTTAGTACTGCTTTGTAAATAATTAGTTAGTAATCATTATTTGATAAGTTCGTTTTGTACATTTATTGTCTCGCGAAACGTCGGCGAATTGCGATTGATAGCTTTGATTGATATGCCTACGCGTTGACTCACCAATCGGTGCTGCCATCGCTCACCGTAGCTATCGCTACGTCAATAAGGAGGACCCGATTACTCGCTCGCAACCATGCTTGCAGGATCGCTCCGTAAATCAGTTCAGAACGAGTCCTCGAAACTACTGCTTTGCTGCCTATTGATTGCTTGATTGCTGCCTAATATCGCGGACGCAGGAGATTACCAGGCTTTGCTGAGCGGAATACAAGGTACGTGCCGGGCGGTGAGTCGCCTCTTAATTTGTTAGCTTGCATTTCGCTTTTTGCGCCTCTAAAGGCGAGGTAGAACTCCGATACCCTCCCTCTGGTCCTTCGAGTCATTTCATAGTTTTCTCGCAAACGAGGGGACATAAGAGAACCCCTTCTAATTATTATTACCATCGAATAATATTTATTACTCACTGCTAGAAATATTATTAACAAAGAGTGATGGCAAAAAGACCTGTTTTTTCGCCCATTTTTTTGGACCTCGAATTTCAAACTTTTTTAATGCCAAATAGTACTATATGATGGGACATTAATCCCAGAGGAGTTTTAAAATGAGCACAGACACGGTTTCAAAGATATGAAGGGGTGAAAGTGATGGTTTCTCATAATCCATGAAAGTACACGAAACTCTTCAAGTGTCCATACCAAGGAATAAAATATTTATAACAAAGTAAAACATATCGTTTCTTATGGATTTTTTTACGCCGGATTCAAATATAACCTTAGTTTTCGTCTAGCATGAAAATTCCCCGAAATAGATCGAGTTAAAGTGAAACTTGACACCGCCTTTCACGGATCGGTCTGCTTACTGTGAGTCCCCTTGCCTCTCACATATTGGGGTGCTTTTTTAATGTGAGTCCCCTTGCCTCTCACATGGTGACAGAAAATACCCTCAATAATACGTGAACTTCAGCCACGCATTCTTCCTTATGCAATACACCCTGACTGGAAATCATCACATTTACTCCCTTGTATCTCCGGAACCGTGCTTATGCTTATCTTGAAATTTTACTGGGATTAACGTTTCATCTAATAGTACTATTTGTCATGAAAAAAAGTTTGAAATTCGAGGTCCAAAAAATGGACGAAATTTGCCATCACTCTGAAGCCAATTTGTTAATAATATTTTAAACGACGAATAATAAATATTATTAACAAATTTGAAGCCAATTTGTAGATAATATTTCAAGTAACGGATAATAAATATTATTCGATAACACTGGTCAACAAAATTTTATCGTTTTCAGATTGTTTTTAAGAGAATACGTATTTTTTACTAATTTGGTTGCGCTGAACAAGAATCTGGCCTTGTAAATACTAAATTGTCTCTGGTTTTTTTTTTTAATAAACGGGGTCAAAAGTGCCAAGAAACTTGTTTTTGGTCATTTTTTAACACCTGTAGAATAACAACGGGAGCTCCTGGAACTTTCTAATTGGGATGAAATAAAAGCTTAAACCTTGCCCTTTTATTTTAGGAAATCGAAATATTAGGTACCATTAACTTGGAGTAACAGTTTTTTATACGAGCGCGCACCGATTCCGCTACATGCTTTCCTGGCTGCGCGCACTGTTTTCTCCGCTCTCCAGCTATTTTATTATTAAGTATTAAGTTAATTTCAGAGTGATTTACTGTTGTTAATTCTAAATTTGTTATACGTTTTATTAGATTAGCTTTAGTTTTTGAGATAAAGCTTTCTCTCATGCCGGGTACTCATTAGGACCGTGCAACGTGCAAGGCAACGGTTGCTGCAACTAGTGAATACGTCTTATTCCGGAACAAACATTGCGACCCGTTTTCCTTCGGTCTCGCTAACCGAAGGGGCGCTGCCGCAAATTAACTGCCAATAGACGGTAGCTCCGCGGTATCCGCGATATTACTTTCTCGACGAAATTCGGTTCCCGGCCCACACGCATGTAGGTATCACGTGAACGCTACCTCAGGGTGTCGGTTACGGAAGGAAGGTGGGGAGGAGGCGCAGGGCAATCAACACAAATAAAAATGATAATAGTATATTTCAGATAGAGTCCTGTGGGAACGTCGTACATCCTGCTCGCGAACCGTGACTCTCGATAATCACGCATCTCACACTCTAAATGGGCGCCAGGTGCGATTACGCGCACCACGTTTCAACAGATTACACACGATGTTGGCCGCGGCTTCCACGCGGCCGCAACAACGCAATACTTCCGCGAGATTCTCATCTGAGCGGGCGCGACGACGTTTGTCCGCCCGAATAACGACTCGAAACATACGCGAGACTCCCAACACACAATAATACACCATAAGACGAGTACAACGCAATATCTCACTCAGTACGTCCGTGAGACTCCCCGTCAAGCCAGCGCGACGATACTTGCCCGCACGAATAACGACGCCAAGTATCCGCGAGGCTCTGCACGAGTACACGCAATATCTCCCGTAACGTACCGATCGCGACACGTTTCCATTCGCGACACGCATCAACACTTATCCCGACAGATTCTCAACAACGCATACGATACACGCAACAATACACGACAAACACAAATTGACTGTCGATCGTCTAAGAGCTTCCGAGAAGGGCATTCTAATACTTTCCGGGCTCTATCTCGGCCGACTCCGCGACTTTACGTTCTACCAAAATGCAAAGGCGGTCGGCATTCGCAATAATGAGAACCGGTAGCCATATGCAGAAGATAGTCTAATCGATACAAACGATAATTTAACCGATATCTACAATCATCAATATTGGGTCTTGGCCGAGATCGAGCCCCTAATTACTGCGATAGTACCGAAGCGAAGATTTTACAAATTGCTGCTCGCTGCTGCGTCGGTTGCGTCGGAACATTTTTCCGGGGGTGGCTCCTCGATGGCGGCTGGTTCGACAGTGACGAGTGGCCGGCCCGGCGGGACCACGCTGGGCCCCCGCGCATGCGCCCCAAGCTCGCAGTTTTCCGCCCTGCCGATTTGCCGCGCGTGCCGCCCTGCTCGCGGCGCCGCTCACAATGTCCACGGCTTTTCCGTGGCACTTTCAATCGGCTGTCACGTATGTGAGCCCATCTCAGTTTTAACCAGGCTGGCCAGGCCATGGCTACGCTGCTCAGCGCCCTTGGTACTGTCGGAGGAGGCGTCCGGGGTCGTCCACCCGCTCTGCATCGCGGTGTCGCACGTTGTGCTGCGGCGGGGCCAGGGATGTGCGAGACATTCTATGCGCTTCCGCGGCGGCGGGGCCCGGTGACCCGCCCGTCGGCCAACCACAACGTCCATCGTTCTCCAAGCGTCCCTCCTTCCCTCGTTGCGACACAGGTCGTTACATTTTCGTGCTGTCGCTAACCACACGCTCCGGCACTACTCGTACCTACGAAATCTAACTTATAAGTAATTAACGCAAATAGTCCTTCCTCACTCACGTCGAGGCGTCATCCCTGACTTTCCCCTCGGCCGAGCTACCGTCTGGGCGGTGGACGCGACATTGTCACGTCACAATTTATTGTGAAAAAATTGTAGCAACCGTTGCGTTTCATGTTGCACAGTCCTGATGAGTACCCGGACTGTGCAACGTGAAACGCAACGGTTGCTACAATTTTTTCACAATATGTTTGTTCCGGAATAAGACGTATTCACTAGTTGCAAAACCCAGTATGAAAAACTGCTACTGACAAGGGAACGGTCGGAAGTGTTTCTCACCGATTTGGATGGGCTTTAGATATGTTGTAGAGCATCAAAAAATATTAGACACGTATTTTTTTTTTAGCTGTTTATCTCGACGTTTAGGGGTTGAAACAACCCCTCGAAAATAACGGATTTTATGGTTTTTAGCGAATATCTTCGAAAATATAAGGCGTAACGACAAAAAATTTATATGAAATGTTTATGGTTTTTTGTGCTCTTTACAATGGCGTAATCAGACTTTTTATATTTGTCAAATTTTTTAATTTAACCCCACCCCCACCTATTATTTTTGCCAAAAATAACAATTTTTCCAACGCAAATTTAAGAGCGTCGAATGCCAAATACATCCATGTATATTTTTATTATGATACCATTATTCAATTTTTGGCAAGACTAGATGATATGTGGTATAGGCGTCGCGCTGTAGATAGGTGTTAGCGTTATTTCTGTTTAGTTGCGCCGTACGCTTAAAAATTTTTATTACAATATATTACAACATAGTATGCGATGAAAATTCAAGCAGAGGAAAAGATATCACGTCATCCGAAGTTCAAATGGCGCGTGCGCAAAACAGCGCTATAAATACGCGTCAAAGTAAATTGTTGTGAGCGCACAACGGTATAATTATTCATTAATGTAATACGACTCTAGCGATTAAAGTCATTTCTGAATTCCGCCAAAAGACTTGACGATTGCATCGGATCAATCAAACTGGGCGAAAAGGTTAACGCTATCTCAAGAGCGTTCGTGGGAGCGAGAGAGTCCCTGAGCTAGCAACGGAATGTCGACTCCGATATTATAAATACCACCGCAAAATTGTAAGATCGGGTGGGCAGTCGCAAATCTGAATGTGCGTCACATTAACCGCTACAATAATATACTATCTAATAATATACTATCCCAATTATAACTCCGGGACAATCGAAAGTGATACAAAGGTCACTAGGCGCTGGCAGCGAGGAGTTAATGCTATTTCGAGAGTCCCCAGGTTATAACTATTCACGATTTAACATCTGTAAGATTTTCGAATAGATATATATGTACAATTTTCAAATAGAAGATAGGCATGAGTTGGTTAGATAGCGTTAGCATAAAAATAAATAAGCAGGAAGTCCGGAAGGGGTTAAATGGAGTAGCGGAAAGCCTTCGAGCGTTCTGAAGGAAGGCACGGACGGACGGCAGATAGATTTGAGTCGCTGAGCGAGAAGTACATAACGTAATTTGGAGAGAGAATTATAGTGCGAGATATATAGATATAGAGAGACAGATCGGTCGAAAAGTCTTGCGGTAAAGTAACGAGGGAATGTTCCCGGACTATATGTATATTTATAAAAATATAAATTCAATATAATGACAGTCCTTTATTGAATCACAAGATCGTACACATCTGTATATCGAATGCCATTTCTTATAGAATATCAAGGTGCCATGGAGTTTTTCGATGATCGATTGCAACTGTGAATATCGGAGTGCCGCGTCCGCGTTGCTTTTCTTTACCTGAAACACACAAATGCAATAAGATGATTAATATAAAGATTCAATATTTTTTTATTGGAAAAACGATTAACTTACCAATATTCTTCTTCTTCTTTTTCAAAATTGTCCTCCATTTCGAATAGTCGACGTAAGCCGAAGATATCTACGTCGCCGAAAGTTTCCCAAATTTCGTCATTATTTTCTTGGTCCATAGTCCGGAACCAGCGGACCCAATGCTGTTGCGCCAAATTTATAAACCCACGAATCTGTATTTCGTGCATATATATATATATATATATATATATATATATATATATATATATATATATATATATATATGGGGCATTCTTTCTCAACGTTACACCCCCCCTGCCCATTTTAAATTTTGGTTAAAAACATTTTTTTTGGACTCAAATTGCAGCAAATTTTATCTATTTTTCCATGCCGTGTGGCAGTTTTAAAAAATTCAACATGACTAACCAAAAATGGCGGATAAGTGTAACTGCAACTTGAAATACGAGATTAAAATATGTGGATTTTCATGACACTTGGTACGTAAAGGTTTTTGGGGTCGCTGAATACGAATCTGAAGTTAGTTGTTCAAAATTCAAAATGGCGGATCCAATATGGCGTACGATTTTTTTAAAAAGGCGATCCAATTTGCTTGAAAGTTGTTCGCGGCATCGAGCGACCACGCGGCTATACGCAATCGTTACGCTCGCACGCGTCGAAATCTTGCAAAGTGTAATTCGTAGTGATTATAAGGAGATATAAGACTGTGAAGGTGTATCTTCCATTCGAGGATATTTGATTTTCCTACATGCTGCACAAACCTTAGCATTATCTGGAAATTCTGGGAATATTCTTTTCATGGAAGTAGAAATATATCGAAGAACTTTCCCTTTGTGGCCTTTCCCATTGTAGGGATTGCAACATCTATCACCGTGTATATTGGACATATTCAGATTTAGATTGTAAGATCAGATTGTAAGAACAGCACTGAGTTGCAGAAAAGTCTAAGAACTCGGCTAGGGGTCCCCTTGTTATAAGGACCGTGGATAATTTTCACTTGCGAGAAAGATTCGCCGCCTAGCGGCAGCGCCTCGCACTACGCTTGCCGCCGCGGTAACTTTGAATGAATCGCCAAAATCAAAGGCAATCCTTAACATGGCACAAATTTTAAAGTATAAACTTCATTTTGGCAGTGCGACGATCGCACGTTTGCGATTTATTCAAAGTTACCGCGGCGGCAAGCGTAGTGCGAGGCGCTGCCGCTAGGCGGCGAATCTTTCTCGCAAGTGAAAATCATCCACGGTCCTTATAACAAGGGGACCCCTAGCCGAGTTCTTAGACTTTTCTGCAACTCAGTGCTGTCCTTACAATCTGATCTTACAATCTAAATCTGAATATGTCTAATATACACGGTGATAGATGTTGCAATCCCTACAATGGGAAAAGCCACAAAGGGAAAGTTCTTCGATATATTTCTATGAAAAGAATATTCCCAGAATTTCCAGATAATGCTAAGGTTTGTGCAGCATGTAGGAAAATCAAATATCCTCGAATGGAAGACACACCTTCACAGTCTTATATCTTCTTATAATCACTACGAATTACACTTTGCAAGATTTCGACGCGTGCGAGCGTAACGATTGTGTACAGCCGCGTGGTCGCTCGATGCCGCGAACAACTTTCAAGCAAATTGGATCGCCTTTTTAAAAAAATCGTCCGCCATATTGGAACCGCCATTTTGAATTTTGAACAACTAACTTCAGATTCATATTCAGCGACCCCAAAAATCTTTACGTACCAAGTGTCATGAAAATCCACAAAATTTAACCTCGTATTTCAAGTTGCAGTTACACTTATCGGCCATTTTTGGTTAGCCATGTTGAATTTTTTAAAACTGCCACACGGCATGGAAAAATAGATAAAATTTGCTGTAATTTAAGCCCAAAAAAATGTTTTTAACCAAAATTTAAAATGGGCAGGGAGGGTGTAACGTTGAGAAAGAATGCCCCATATATATATATATATATATATATATATAAACTCGTCACAAAAATTAAAGGAACACTTAAATTTTCTTAAAAATTAGGCAAAATTTGAGCAGCTGTATCTTCGTTAAAAATGAACAAAATTTAAGTTTAAAAAAAGGGTTTTAAAGCTTGAAATCTATACTTTTAGAAGATCACTATTTTCTTTTAGTTTCTGTGAGTTTGGTAATTTTTACATATAGAAAACCACGAGCTGGACAAAATGGGAAATTTTCTTCTCACTTTGTGGGCCTGTCACGTGCTCAAAAAAATCCTGCGAAATTTTTTGACTTTCCAATGTGAAAGCTCGAAGTTTTCCCTACAAAATTTTTTTTTTAAATGTTTCTACGATTTTTTGTTACTGAGTTAACGCGGATTGAATAAGAAATGAGCATTTTGACTTTGATTGCTCATAACTCCGTTAAAAATCATCGTACCGCAATTCGCAAAATGGATTCTTAAAGCTAAAACTTTGCTCTATCAAGTCGTATAATCGCCAATTTTTTTATAAAGATGTTTGGATACATTACAAGTGAGTAAAGATGTCGTAAAAATTTGCAATTTTTTACTTTTTTATTTAGATCCAAAAAACAATTGTGCAGAACAACAACAAAAATTTATTCTTTACGTTTTTTTCTACTTTTAAGTATCCTACATTTAAAAAAAATTTGCCGAATAGCTATGAGATTTTCTTCATGGTGGCCACTATGGTTTTACGGGGCAAAACGTACAAAAAATTGTAAAATTGCTTAATTTCAGTAAAAATCAAGAAAAAAAATTAAAAATAACGTCTGGCGGACGTTGAAAAACTGTTTTCAATTACGCTGACAATACATTGAAGATGAGTAAATGTCAGCATAAGCTAGAAAGACTTTTTTATAAAAAATTAATGTTTTGTGTTTTAAAAATTTGAAAAAATACCGCCGGCATTAGCGTTACCCAAAGCATACGAGGAGGTTGCCCGGTCGGATTTACGCTTTGTTATGCGCGCGTGCGCGTGCGCGTATGTGTATGTGTGTCATTCAGCTGAGACCTCGCGACTCGTCGCTTTCGCAGTATTTTATGACTCTAAACTCATTCATGACTATGTATACGTGCGCGCACACGCACGTGTTTGTATGTATGTGTATGTTGTGTGTGTTCCGTATGCGTGTGTACGTGCGTACATGCGTGCATGTATGGGTGAGTGGATAGATGGTCGTAGGTGGTAAAATGAATGAATTTTTTCAAATTTCGAAAACACAAAACATTAATTTCTTATTTAAAAAAGTCTTTCTAGCTTATACTGGTATAAATTTTAAAAAATTTATTTTACCACCTATGACCATCTATCCACTCACCCACACACGCACGCATGTACGCATGCATACATACACATACACGCATGCAGGCGCACGCACACAGTCATAAATGAGTTTAGAGTCATAAAATACTGCGAAAGCGACGAGTCGCGAGGTCTCAGCTGAATGACACACATACACATACGCGCACGCGCACGCGCGCATAACAAAGCGTAAATCCGACCGGGCAACCTCCTCGTATGCTTTGGGTAACGCTAATGCCGGCGGTATTTTTTCAAATTTTTAAAACACAAAACATTAATTTTTTATAAAAAAGTCTTTCTAGCTTATGCTGACACTTACTCATCTTCAATGTATTGTCAGCGTAATTGAAAACAGTTTTTCAACGTCCGCCAGACGTTATTTTTAATTTTTTTTCTTGATTTTTACTGAAATTAAGCAATTTCACAATTTTTTGTACGTTTTGCCCCGTAAAACCATAGTGGCCACCATGAAGAAAATCTCATAGCTATTCGGCAAATTTTTTTTAAATGTAGGATACTTAAAAGTAGAAAAAAACGTAAAGAATAAATTTTTGTTGTTGTTCTGCACAATTGTTTTTTGGATCTAAATAAAAAAGTAAAAAATTGCAAATTTTTACGACATCTTTATTCACTTGTAATGTATCCAAACATCTTTATAAAAAAATTGGCGATTATACGACTTGATAGAGCAAAGTTTTAGCTTTAAGAATCCATTTTGCGAATTGCGGTACGATGATTTTTAACGGAGTTATGAGCAATCAAAGTCAAAATGCTCATTTCTTATTCAATCCGCGTTAACTCAGTAACAAAAAATCGTAGAAACATTTTTAAAAAAAGATTTTGTAGGGAAAACTTCGAGCTTTCACATTGGAAAGTCAAAAAATTTCGCAGAATTTTTTTGAGCACGTGACAGGCCCACAAAGTGAGAAGAAAATTTCCCATTTTGTCCAGCTCGTGGTTTTCTATATGTAAAAATTACCAAACTCACAGAAACTAAAAGAAAATAGTGATCTTCTGAAAGTAGAGATTTCAAGCTTTAAAACCCTTTTTTTAAACTTAAATTTTGTTCATTTTTAACGAAGATACAGCTGCTCAAATTTTGCCTAGTTTTTAAGAAAATTTAAGTGTTCCTTTAATTTTTGTGACGAGTGTATATATATATATATATATATATATATATATATATATATATATATAGCGCTGAAAACAGATTATACAAAAATTAAAAAAATGTTAAATTTATGAAAATATTCATACATACCTGATTGTGAGGGATCCGAACCCTCACCATATTTCTGATTCGTATCTCGTGCACGGGCACATTGTCCACCCATATCCACTGTTACAATAAAAGAATGGTTAATTTAAAAATATTTTTAATATACAATTATGTGTATTATACGTACTCCTGTGGCGGGATAAAGGATTTCTATGTAATCCTCAATTCTGTACATTCTTTCTTCAATCCTGTCCATTCTTCTATGCTGCTTTACTTTTTGTCACGTAACTACCGGCTCAACTGATTGCAAAGGCTGAGCCAGAGTTCAATGTCGACTCCGACATTATAAATACAACCGAATTGTAAGATCGAGCGGGGGCAGTCACAAAACATAATCTGAACGTCACATTAACCGCAACAATATTATACTATCTCGGTTACGGCACAACAAAATCAACAACCAAATTCACGCATTTGAATATCATTTGCTCGTGTCATAATTCCGGAAAGGAACTACATTGACATATACATATACTTTTTATAGTCGGTAGGAATGTCAGTGTAGTACGCGAGAGGCGATTGCGGTACTAAAGTTAGAGAACAGTTTATTCAGGCAAATCAATACAAAGGAGGATCTAGAATAGATATACGTTCGCGTTCGCGTATCGATCGAGAGTGAGCCGCCGCTCCTTCCCTCTGTCGTAATGGAATGCGCGCATGCGTTGGTCTATTACACCGTTGCCGTTTGTACGCGCATAATTGCTATATTCTTTTCACTCCGCCTCAATTTGCGCACACCTGTGAAACAAATCCAATGTACATTAAAGTCTTTATGCTTTACAGGTCAAACTCAGTTTTTCACACATTGCTATAAATTTATCTCCGCCTAAGACCTTAGTCATAATATCAGCTGTTTGATCGTTGGTTGGCACATATTGAACTTTAATTATATTCGTTTCTGCTAATTCTTTTACAAAGTTGTATTTAATATCAATGTGTTTTAAACGTTTATGCTCCCAACGTTTCAAACAGTGAATCACTGACTGATTGTCTTCAAAGATTAGAATTGGAGTCACATTCTTCACATCGAATTCCCCCAGTAAGTTTCGCAACCAAAGATATTCATTTGAGCAATGAGCTAACGCCGCATACTCCGCTTCTGTTGACGATTGTGCTACGGTGTTTTGTTTTCTTGTCCCCCAGGAAATAGTGTTCCCGTATAATTGAAAAACAAACCCAGAAGTTGACTTTCTGTTTTCCCCGTTACCCCAGTCGGCATCCGCAAAACCTACAAGTGAATGACTTTTATTTAAATTACTCTTTTTATAAAACAATCCGTAATCTAAAGTCCCTTGAATATAACGCAATATTCTTTTCAAAGCCTTCCAATGCTTTTCTAAAGGCTCATTTTGAAACCTGCTTAGGTAATTTACCGCAAAGCTAATATCAGGTCTAGTCGTTTGCGTAAGATACATTAAACATCCTACCAATTCGCGATATGGACAATTTTCCTTCATTCTCTCCTTACTCTCGTCTTTCCTGAAATTAATTTCCTTCGGTGTACGAACTGGCTTGCAATCACTCATACCAAATTTCGCTAGCAGTTTACGAAGATAGGTGCCCTCTGTCAAGTAAACACCATCGCTAGTCCTAGTAATATCAATACCCAAGAATGTGTTTACTTCTCCTAAGTTTTTCATTAGAAATCTTTTCTCCATAGCCGATATTATTTCTTTGATTTTCTTTTCACAATTACCCATAATTAGAATGTCGTCGACGTACAATAGTATGTAAATATAAACATTCCCGAAAATTCCTATGTACAAACAGTTATCCGCGACAGAATTTCTCAAGCCTAAAGTTTTCATGAAAGCATTGAAGGTCCCATACCAGGCACGAGGGGCCTGTTTCAAACCATACAAAGCCCTGTTTAGCTTACAAACTTGGTTACCCTTCGATTTGACCCCCTCAGGTACTTTCATATAAACTTCCTCGCTGAGTCTACTATGAAGAAACGCGTTTTTCACATCCATCTGACATACAATCAAATTCCGCGCATTCGCCACACTCAAATACGCACGCAAGGTTGTAAGTCGTGCTACCGGCGCGTACGTCTCTTCAAAGTCAAATCCGGGTCGTTGCGAGCAACCTTTTATTACAAGTCTCGCTTTCTTTCGTTCACACTGCCCGGCACTTGCACTTTTGGTCGTAAAGACCCACCGACTACCAATGGCCTTTTTACCCGGAGGTAATTCACACAAAGTCCATGTCTTGTTCTTGTTGAGAGCGTCGATTTCTTCCTTCACTGCTTCCATCCACTCGTTCCTGTCGTCCCTGGAGTCGATCTCGCCGTAATTCTCTGGAACATCCGATACATAGGCTTCCGCGTTGAAGGCCAGCACCACGTAATTTGGTTTCGGCTTGGCGCTGGTTCTCGAACTCGTACGAAGTTGGACTGCAGCTTGCTTTTGAGGGCCTTCAGGCCTCTCTTCCAGATGTCCATGGCCTTGAGTTGGTATTTCGTCGTTGTCGTCCTGGTCGTCCGCCTCCTCGAACACCTCCGAGTCATCTTCCGAAATTTCAATGACGTCGTCATTCTCAACTTCACTTTTCGTCGTTGACAGCCAGTATTCCGGTTCGGTACAGTCCAATTCGAATCTGTTCTCGTCGAACTGTATGTCACGACCGTATTCTACTTTATTTTCTCGTAGATTCCATAGCTTGTAGCCGTTCGTCACGTAGCCCAGCAGTTTACAAGGCACAGTTCTGGCCTCGAACTTGCCCTGAATTAATGCTTGAGGGAGTCGCAGATGTGCGATGCACCCAAACACTCTTAATTTCCACAGATCCGGCTTATTCCCGTACCAGAGTGTGGCCGGTATTCCTTCTTTTAATGCACATGTCGGGCTTCGATTTATTAGATACACCGACGTCCTTATTGCATCTGTCCAGAATCCTTTACTCATATTGGCATTAATTAGGAGACATCGAGCTCGATCACACAGAGTTCGGTTTAACCTTTCCGCCACCCCGTTCTGCTGTGGGGTGTACCGAATCGTCAATTCGTACAAGATTCCGCTCTTGTCAAAATATCCCTTCATTTCATTCGAGAGATACTCGCGTCCGTTGTCACATCGAAACCTGCTAATTTTGCAGTTAAACTTGGCTGTTGCCATTGCCTCGTACACTTTGAAGTAACGAAATGCCTCCGCCTTTGTCTTAAGCTGCAAAGTGCGTGTAATCGTCCATGAAGGTCATCACGTAGCGAAACCCGTCGTATGATTCCTTCATCGGTCCCATCAAGTCGCTGTGGACTAATTCCAATGGTCTCGTGGCCCTTTTCCGCGAATGATTATGCGGTAGTTTCGTTAGTTTTCCTTCAGCACACACCTGACAGACACTTTGAGATGTTTCCTTGGAATTTAATTCCATTCCGTCGACCATCGCTGGCAATTTCCTTAGACTTTCGTAGCTTAAGTGTCCGAGCCGTCGATGCCACGTTTCCAAACACTCCGCGATTAATGCCGTCTCCGTGTGCAAGTTTAATACATATAAATTCCTGTCCGAAATTGTTGCAACCGCTGCCACTTTTCCGTGTTTTTCTATTATTCCTTTTCCGTTCTCAAACGCTACTCGATATCCACTTTGCTCGAGTCTCCTCACAGACAGTAAATTATGTTCCAAGCCGGGTACAATTAAAATGTTTTTAATGGTTATTGCGTTCTTCCGCCCGTTAACTGAGCAACAAACCGCGATTTCCCCGCACTTTTCCGCTTTGAGAGTGGTTCCTGTCTTCGCGAGTTGTATCGACACTGGGTGTTTTAATGGTTTTACATTTTTCATTGGTAAATTTTCGTTCCCTAGATGCTCCGTAGCACCTGAATCCAGAGCCCAATCCTCCGTAGTTCCACCCGCACTTGCCATGAAACAAAAATCCGCACAGCTGTTTCCCTTGTCCTTTACCGCCGCGTTAGCCGACCGTGTTTTCCCGCACGAGTCACAATTCCGCCCATCCGAGTGAGCAAAGAAACACGATTCCGGGCAATCGTCCTCGTCGTGTTTACACGAGCCGACTGCCGCGTTTGCGTTCGAGTTCGCGTGTTTTTCATGCTTCTTACATTCCGCGCGCACGTGTCCGTAATTCCCGCACTTATGGCACTGTACTTTAGTCTTATTTCCTCCGCCTCTCGACGGCCTCCATCCCGAAGATCTTTTCCGTGCCGAGAACGCATTCGCAGGTTCCACTGAATGCTTCTTCTTTCCCCGATCCGAGCGTTTTGTTTCCTCGTCGAGCAGACGAGTTTTAACGAAAGCAATCGTCAATTTTTCCGCCGATATTGTCTCTATCGCCGTGACAACTTGATTGTATTCCGCCGGCATCGTTAATAAAAGATGGCACACCAGGTCCGTCTCCTCGAGTGTTGCGCCCGTCGATCGAAGTTCCCGAATTACTTTATCGAAGTTCAGAAAGTGGTTTGCAAGCGTATCACTGTTCGGATCGAACTTCATCAGGAGTAGTCTCTTTCTTAAAAGCAGCTGACTCGCGATGCTTTTCCTCTCGAACGTTGTAACTAACACATTCCACATGTCGCGCGCGTATTTGCAGTCTCTCACATATTCCAAGTGACTGTCTGCGATCCTTTGAACAATTTGCGAACGACACTTCCTATCAGCAGTCTCGCATTTATTCCGCTGTAGTTCCTTTGCGGCCCTCGTGGTCGGCGCGTCTTCCTCCCGTATCACCACTCCCGTCCAGTCCCTCTCCGTATATTCAAGAAGCTCCAGCTCGTTCAGGAGGGTCTCCATCCGAAACTTCCAGCTTCCAAAATTTGTTCCATCGAACAACGGAATCTTGTACTGCACGTTATCACTGTTCGCCATTTTTTACGAATCTCACCGTTGCGAGATCAAGTCTATTCCGTTCACTTTAAACCGAACACGTCGCGTGGGTTCCTGGGCCCATAACCTATAGTAGGAATGTCAGTGTAGTACGCGAGAGGCGATTGCGGTACTAAAGTTAGAGAACAGTTTATTCAGGCAAATCAGTACAAAGGAGGATCTAGAATAGATATACGTTCGCGTTCGCGTATCGATCGAGAGTGAGCCGCCGCTCCTTCCCTCTGTCGTAATGGAATGCGCGCATGCGTTGGTCTATTACACCGTTGCCGTTTGTACGCGCATAATTGCTATATTCTTTTCACTTTTAATATACATTTAAAAAAATAATGTTATTTGTTGGTTTTTTTTAGCGGGGGTCATTGCGGTGAGATACTAAAATTCGAGGATTTATTGAACATAGACGATGAGTTCGGTATTATCCAAGGCTGAATCCAAGAATGAATAAAGCGAACGAGCATGTTTGGGAAGACACTGAAGATATTTACAATCTGCAAATTTTATTCGATATACGGACATATATAAAGGAAATATGGTAAAAAAATTAATAAAAATAGTAATAGTAATAAATTAAAAATACAAATTACATTTCTTCATGTGTTTATTTTTACAATATTGGGTAATAATATTATGTGTAGACGAATAATATCGAGTTAATAAAATATTATTAAACTTTTTTAAACGTCGCCAGTAAATGATTAACAAAATTGTAGATTGTAAGACGACTTATGTATTAATAAATCAGAGCAGAATTTTTAAATTAATCAGTACATAAACATATAATGTATGTAAATTACATTTACGACACATATTCGTCGCAAAGATGATGATCATGAAAGAAATGTGTTATGCAAAGCGATTTTTTGCACCAAGAACAAATAATTATGGCAGTTTTATCACAAATGTCGCATTCTACTTTAAAATTACTCTTGAAACAAAATTTGACTGGTGTTTGAAATTCACTCGGCCTATTCTGTATATATCCATGCATATTTCAATAAATTTTGAAACCTAAGCGATGAAAATTGATTGTGCGTTAATGATTGCAATTTCAAGATATTATTTCGAACATGAAGATCTATTGTAAGGTCTAACATCATAACCATATCAGAAAAATATCTAATAAAATTTTTCCACAATCGGAAACCATATACATCTAATGGTTGTATTCTTCCCGTTGTACCGGCCGGAATAGTTAATGAAACAAAGTTAGTTACACTATCTGGTTTAGTTTCTGCAATTATATCAGGACAATACCCACTCCATGAATCTAATAATAATACAGATTTTGGTCCGACATTCGGAAAAAATACATCTTTTAACCAAGTTTTTACATAATTTGATGTTAATTTGCCTGATTTTGAAGCCGTAACAAAAATATTAGGCGCGTTGAATAATGTTTCTTGCACTCTCGGACCAAACGTTCCTGTAACTTCTTTCAATGTTATAACGATGCACCCCCATCGTCAAGCATCGTCCCCGGCTACCACCCGCCGGATGCCGCCCGACCGATCCTCCGTCGGGCGAGGACAGGGCGCGGTGCGCCCACATTTTTAAACGAATCCACAGCACCGTGTGCGCGGGAAACCGCAGCACCGGTGCCTTCTTCGCACGGCGCCGACGAGCGCCGGAGGGAGCCGAGCCGCGCCGAAGGCGAGCGCGCGTCAGCATACCCCCACGCGGCGCGCCCGAAGATCGGCCTCCCTCCCACCGGGCCCGGCGCGCCGGGATATATAAGCCGGCGCTCCGGGAAAAGGAGCAACTTCGTCTTCATCCGAGCTTTCCGCTTTTCCCGACGAAGCCTACCTGCCAACTCCTAGGGCGACACACCAACGAGGTTCAGGGCTCTGAGTCTCGACCGAGGGCTCTCGGGTGTCCCCGCCTTCCACCACCGCCTCCCTGAAGGCACGGTTACGCGGGGTCGAGCACGCTCGGTCTCGCAACGAGCACTCTCGCTGCCGTTAGCCCAAGGGCCCCAGCCTCCTTACTATCGCGTTCCGTCATACCGCGCCGAGTGCATATACACCATTGCCCGTTGTATATAATATCGCGTTCCGTCATACCGCGCCGAGTGCATATGCACTATTGCCCGTTGTATATAATATCGCGTTCCGTCATACCGCGCCGAGTGCATATACACTATTTTCCGTTGTACATAATATCGCGTTCCGTCACACCGCGCCGAGTGCACAGGCACTATTTTCCGTTGTAAATACCGCGCGCCGCTAATATCGCGTTCCGTCCTACCGCGCCGAGTGCACATGCACCGTCCGCCGTTGTAAAGACCGCGCTACCGTATTGTAAATCCTGCGTTCCGTCACACCGAGCCGAGTGCACATGCACTATCTTCCGTTGTAAATATCGCGTGCCGTTACCGTGTTGTAAAGTCTCGGATCTGTATGTATCAGTTTGAATAAACCATCTAGTGTGCATTGTACTCTGATTTCTGTCTCTGGGCCATCTCTCGAACTCCTGATCCGGCGAGTTAGTCCGCGTTCGATCCAAAAGATAGGCCGTTACAATGTAATAAAAAGAGGCGATAATAATCTACCATCAGCGAAAATAGTTGGCTGTATAGTGTAACTATGTGTGGTTGCTGATATAGATTGTACTGCAGATTCTACCTTTTTTACACCTTTATGTGATAAAGTACGACCGGAGTGAAATTCTAACTGGAATCCACTCTGATCCGAATTGTAAATATTTTCCACTCCATATCGATCAATGTAATATTTTACGTTAGTAATAAATGTGTTGCACTTATTTTCCAAATCTTCTTTTAATAGCAAAGATTTTTTTGTTACAAATTTAGTTATTTTTCGAGACACAATATTATGTGTAATTTTAAATCTTTTTACCCACGTTTCTGAAGCTTTGAATCCTGCCGCATTTTCCTTTTCTTGTGCTCGAGAAGTCCATCGTGCGACGTCAATATCATGAATAATAATTCCTCTTTCAAAAGCTTCATTAAAACAATTTAATGTGTATGCAGAAATTCTTTCTAATTTTTCCAATCTACTACCACCTTCACTAATTTGGCTCTCCCATCGTCGTAGTTGTCGTATTGATGTAACTTTTCTGAACCGATCTTCCCCTTGTTTTACCACTCCTCCAGTATTTCACAGCTTGCCTTTTATAGTCACTTGATATTGTTGCCTTAACAGAGCTGCAAATAACTTCTTCCGGAAGATATACTTTACCATCGTCTTTCTCAAATAAATCAACTTTTTTCGGTTCTGGAATCTCATATGTATCATAAAAACCTAAAGTTTCTTCCTCTTCTACGTAAAATTTTTGGTTTTGTATTTCAAGCAGCATACGTTCAATGTTTTCTTTTACTTTTTTTTCCTCCGAAGTTATCGGACTTGGTGAATAGTTGAAAACAGTGAAAGTTGCAGAAAGTAGCATTATTACATTGTATGGATTGAACTTCATTCTGAAAGATATTAAAATTAAATATTTGTCTCAAATTTTAATTATATAAATAAATACGCACTTTATAATGGAGTGGTTTTTATGTTAGGTTTGATACCGTCTCTTTCTCTTCTCTATTTCTTGATTACAAAAGGTATGTGAATCAAAAATTAATTAATCAAAACTGAATAATAATTCTGCGTTTTGCGTGTGTAATGACAATAGAGACAGCAATAAAAAATATTGAAATATTTTGATACTCTGACAAGGAGGTAATCTGAAATTTGAAGCAAACAAAAAAAAATTAACTTTATTAACTAAAAATAATTTTTTTACAACACCTCCACGAAAAGTTCGACTTTCCATGTTTGTAGAGAGGGGCGAAAGCGGCCAATTTCACGCCAGAGCAGCATAGCGGGCGGAAAGTAGCCACTTTCCTCCCTAGGGAGGAAAGTAATCACTTTTCGGGAAGGAAAGTAAGCCCTGGCTTGAAACTGACCATTCTCGCTTCTCTCTAGGCATGGAAGTCGAACTTTCCGTAAAGATATTGTGAAAAATATCGTGTGCACCTCGGGGCGAAAGCTTTTTCAGACTTGTGTGATTTGCCACCCTCGCCTTTGGCTCGGGTGGCAAACTTTACACTCGTCTGAAAAACGCTGCTTTCTCCCCTTGGTGCACAATATAAGTAGAGGATATAGGCCGATTCCACCTCGGGGGCTCCGAGGGGGGGTGAGGGAGGGGGGGGGGGTATCGGATTACGCGGGGGGGTGAGAGGGAGGGGGGAGGGGGCGGGGTATTGGGTTACACAGGGGTATCGGATTACGCGGGGGGTGAGGGGGAGGGGGGAGGGAGCGGGCTATCGGGTTACACAAGGATATCGGGTTACACAAGGATATCGGGTTACACGGGGTATCGGATTACGCGGGGAAGGGGGGAGGGGGAGGGGTGACCTTGGCATACCAAGTGTATGACTCACCGGGATGACTCACCGGGGGATGACTCACCGGGATGACTCACCGGGGGATGACTCACCGGGATGACTCACCGGGGGATGACTCACCGGGGGATGACTCACCGGGGAGATGACTCACCCGCGTTCGCGGTCACGTTTGCGGTCGCGCCGCGGTCGCGGGTCCGCGGGTCCGCGCGGGGGTCCGCGTTCGCGGTCGCGGTCGCGGTCGCGGGTCCGCGGGTCCGCGCGGGGGGTCCGCGTTCGCGCCGCGGTCCGCGCGGGGGGTCCGCGTGGCACTTAATTACACTGATGTGTACGTAGCGATATCCAATTTACTTTACATACACCTTGTTGATGTAGACACTAACGCGTCTAAATCACTTACACGTAAAGGTTTCTCGCCACGTCTTGTGACATAAAAAGCTGGCATGGGGGTTGGAAATGTACTGAAACAACCCAGGACGCTCCGAGGGAGCTGGGATCGGAGATCGGTTTCGCGGACGTCGATTTACCTCACGATATATATATCTATCGAGAAACTTCCGATGCGATCGGAGATCGGCAATTCCGATTTCGCGACGGATCAGATATCTCGCTACGTCAACGCGCCGCGGATCCCACTCCCTCGCGAACGGATCCCCGTTCCTCGCGAGCGGTTCGCTGATTTTCACGAGCGGTTTCGGAAATGTTCCGTTTCCGACTTTCTCCCACGCCGGTTTGCACAATTCTACGTACTCGTCGCTCATATCGCATTAAAAAATGTTTAATCATAAAATAATGAAACCGCGGTATTGCACTCACGACTTCCAGTCCTCGACGGGAGACATAAAAAAAAACAGTAAATCACAAACGCAACAACAAAACAATCACAAAAGCGACTAATTGCGTCGCCAATCCATAAAAAATGTATCCTGACACGTTTAAGCACGCTCACGACACCGGCGAGACTGAATTCAATGCAGAACGGAGAAGTCGCCAGAGAAAAATATAATGGCGGTGTATAAAACTGATAGTCGCTTCCAGCGAAAAGTAAGATAAAATACGTCTCGCGCTACAAAGGCGAGCGCCGACGTCCGCTAGAAGTACGGCTGCTTGAATTTACAAAACAAATATCGCGTACCGTAACATGGAGGCGAGGCGCCGATGCTCCGGCGGACGTTGCATATGTACGGCTCGAATGGAAATGCGCGCGAAAAAAATATAGTATGAATTATAATAAAAAAAAAAAAACAATCTATCTACGCAGTACGTAAAAGACAAAGGAAGAAATGACATCATCGGGGATGATGATCGACCCGATAACGCGTCGAACCTGTGGGAACATGTTCGCCGTAAACAAATTTTTTCTGGGAAAAGGGGGTGTTATCGCGTAGACTAAACAATCTATCTACGCAGTACCTGAGACAAAGGAAAAGATTTTTTTTAAAATCAGTTGGAGTGAGAGAGAGAGCAAAGGGTATATAACGAGGGATGAAGCGCGTCGAGCCGCAGTAGAGCAAGATTTGAGAGCTATACATCGATCACGATTTATTTTTTGGTTAAACACGGTATCAAGTGCAAGTGCTCTGTAAAAGAGATTCTTTTATCGCTCAGTCGCAAAGATGTTCGTCCTGCTGTCGAGACCTTCGGACATTCGCGATTTTAGTGCCGAACAGCTGCAATTTGTGCCGAAAACCGTTTTGTTGCAAATGTGCGGCGATCACGTCTACTACGTGTGGGACAGGCTTCCGGAGCATATAAAGGCGGATCTGGAGGTTCAGACGTATCGTCGCTGTGACGAACATTGGAATCAACCGTGGCAGGAAACGCACATCGACGGTCCCGCTCCGATGATCAAGGATTGCGGCGAGTGTCAACGAAAACACCATTAGCTTTCGCGACGTGAACATTTTTGTGAAAATTGATACTTTGATATCCCCTTTCTTCAGTCTATATGAACTTATGTTGGAACACTATCGCATTCAATATTTCTATCGACATTGTCCAGCGTATCATCGACGCGTGTGCAAGTGCTCCTTCGAAGATTGTGGCGTGATCTACCGCTCTTCAATAGTGCGAAAGTGATCAAACATGGATCAGTTCGAGCAAACAGAACGTGATCTGTTGGAACTGTCCGACCAAGTAGCTACCTTGGGTGACTTTTTCACATGGGCGCTGCAATGCGCGGAATTCGTCGAGCAGCTCGAGATACACTGTAGTGCCAAACGTTCGCGGCTCTCGATCGGGAAGAGGCAATCGTTGGTTGCCAGAATCGCGCAACTCGAGGGTGCGAAGACGCGATTGGAAAGACAATTTATCCGTAGCGGTGGCGATTATGCGAACGCCGGTAACAGTGGCGACACGCGCGCGGCAGAACTCGTATGGCGAGAAATCGATGTCGCGTTCGAAACGCGGATAATGACCGGCGCGGTAATTAATACGGACCATATAGAACCGCGACAGTTTCTGGAAGACGCCTGCGGCGTAGTGTGCAGACGAGTGCGAGACATTTTAAAAACACATAATTGTGTTAAAGTGAACACCGCGTTCAACGGGGAGTTTGTGGCGGGTGAGAAACGTGCCAATAAGAGTCTGTGTACAAAGAACAAAGAACTCTGTCGTACATCGCACTTGCGCGAGTGGTACGAGCAGCACGTTATCGAGCCCACATTAGCGTCCCTCGGGGAGTTCCAGGAACGCGACAGTGGGTGGGCGTTGACGCGAATCCTCAATTTGACGGTGAATGTCAACAAATACAATCCTTTGCGCGCGGGATGTCACGTCAATTTACCGCAAAAACTTAAAACGAAGAATGCGGTGATCAATGTGCGATCAATGGACAATGCGTGCTTTGCGTGGTCGGTGGTTGCCGCTCTACATCCAGCCGAAAGAAATTCAGAACGAGAATCCTCGTACCCTCATTATTCAACGATACTGAATTTCGAAGACATTGAGTTTCCAATGACTTTGAAACAGATTAAAAAGTTCGAACGACTCAACGACGTGTCGATCAACGTGTACGCCATCGAGGGAGAGAAGAACGTTCTCCCGATACGACTCACCGACCGCATGAGTGACAAACATGTCAATTTGCTGTACGTGCAGGACCCGCGAGACGACAACGTGGGACATTTCGCGTGGATAAAAAATCTATCGCGTCTCGTTAGCTCGCAAATTAATAAGCATGGACACAAAAAGTATATTTGTGACCGGTAAGTGTCTATACTTCTTATAATAATATATATAGAATATATTATATTTAGTGTATTAAAAAAAAAATTACAATAATTATGTTTCTTTTTTGCAGATGTCTCCACTACTTTAATTCGAGCGACAAGTTGCAGTCTCACACGACAGACTGCCGTGAGGTAAACGACTGCGCTATCAGACTGCCGAGAGAGGACAACAAGTGGCTGAATTTCAAAAACCACAGCAGGAAAGAGCGATTTCCCTTCGTGGTGTATGCCGATCTGGAGTGCGTGCTGAAGAAGACACAACCGGACACGGAACACGCGTCATACGCATATCAACATCATCGGGTCTGTAGTATAGGATACTACGTACAGTGCTCGTACGACGAAACGTTATCGGCGTATCGATTTCGTCGCGATAATGACTGCGTCGCGTGGTTCGTCGAGGAACTCAACAGATTGGCGCATCGCGTAAAGAACATCTTGTCCGACAATGTATGCATGATAGACCTAACGCGAGACGAGTGGGAGACATTTCACAGCGCGACGCTGTGTCACATTTGCGAAAAACCGTTCGCGCCGGATGAAAAACGTGTACGCGATCATTGCCACCTGACCGGGCGTTATAGAGGTCCTGCGCATGTCAACTGTAATCTGAATTATAAAGATTCTCACTTTATTCCAGTCATTTTTCACAATCTATCGGGCTATGACGCACACTTTATTATCAAGGAGATAGCTGCCGCGTTCGAAGGCAAAATCGATGTACTACCTATAACAAAGGAAAAGTACATCTCATTCACAAAGCATGTGAAAGACACCGCCGAAAAAACAGATTCGCGAAGCGATATAAAATTACGGTTTATCGACTCGTACAAATTTCTGAGCGCGAGTCTCGCAAAATTAGCATCCTTCCTCGATAAGGACAAATTGAAAATTATACGTTCCAAATTTTCCACGTTATCCGACGACGATTTCGAATTATTGACGCGAAAAGGTGTCTTTCCATACGAATACGTGGACAACGTCGACAAGCTGGAGGATACGTGTTTACCGCCGCGCGACTCATTTTACAATTCTCTGACCGGTGAAACAGTATGCGAGAGCGATTACGCGCACGCCGCGAACGTATGGCAGCGATTCTCCGTTCGAACCCTGGGCGAATACAGCGATCTATACCTGAAAACCGATGTCTTGCTGTTGGCCGACGTGTTTGAGAATTTCCGCGACAGCTGTATCGCGAGTTACGGACTCGATCCCGCGTACTACTACACTTTGCCAGGTTTCACATGGGACGCCATGTTGAAACATACGTGTGTCAATTTCGAACTGCTGACCGACATTAACATGGTCATGTTCATCGAACGCGGTATACGCGGTGGTCTGAGTCAATGTTCCGGCAGATACGCGCAGGCCAACAACAAGTACATGAAAACGTACGATCCATCGAAACCTTCGTCCTATCTGATGTACTTCGATGTAAATAACCTGTACGGCTGGGCGATGTGTCAGCCACTGCCCTACGCGGAGTTTCGATGGGTCGAAGACGCGTCAAATTTCGACTTTAACGCGATCGCTTTGGATTCGCCTACGGGCTATATTCTCGAGGTTGACCTAGAGTATCCGCAGGATAAACACGACGCGCACACTGACCTACCGTTCTGCCCGACACGCGATAAACCACCCGGAAAACAACAGACTAAACTTCTCGCCACCCTGCATGATAAGAAGCGTTACGTCATTCATTATCGCAATCTGCAGCAGTGTACGCGTCACGGCCTTCGCGTCACAAAAATACATCGCGTATTGCAATTCGCTCAATCTGCGTGGCTCCGCACTTACATCGAGCTCAATACGAAATTTAGAACAGGGGCAAAAAATGAGTTCGAAAAAAATTTATATAAATTAATGAACAACGCAGTTTTCGGGAAGACGATGGAGAACGTACGCAATCACGTAGATGTAAAATTACTGACAAAGTGGGACGGACGATTCGGTGTGGAGGCAATGATCTCGCGACCAAATTTCCACAGCAGGAGCGTATTTTCGGAAAATCTGATAGCCGTCGAACTGCGCAAACTCGAGGTGAAATTCGACAAACCGATCTACGTCGGCATGTGCATCCTCGACATGTCGAAGGTGTGCCTGTACGAATTTCATCACGAATACATGTCTCCCCTGTACCGCGACTCGTGCAGAATCATGTATACCGACACGGACAGTCTGATTTATCATATCAAGTGCGACGACGCGTATGAGAACATGAAACGTGATATAGTCAGGTTCGACACGAGTGATTACGCGGTAGATAACGCTTATGGTATGCCGCTCGTGAATAAAAAAGTGCCGGGCTTGATGAAGGACGAGAATAACGGTGCGATCATGACCGAATTCGTTGGACTTAGGGCGAAGATGTACGCCCTGCGAGTGGACGGTAAAAAAGACTGTAAAAAAGCGAAAGGTGTGAAGAGCAACGTCGTAGCGCGTACTATAACGTTCGACGACTACGCGAGGTGTCTGAACGATGAGATCGAAATGACGCGACGGCAGTCCTGTATACGATCGAAATTGCACGAAGTGTACACTATCAGCGAGACGAAAATCGCTCTGAGTCCTTATGACGATAAGAGATTTATAGTGCCGGATTCGACAGATACGTTGCCCTGGGGCCATTTCAGAATATAACGTAATATAATGTAATATAATGTATGTACGTATGTATATATGTATGTAATGTACGTAGTAGTATGTATGTAGTAGTATAACATATAAATGTATGAATGTATGTATGTAGGTATGTATTATAATGTAACGTATGTATTAGAAAGGATATTAATAAAGATATTCTACATATGTGTATTTGGTATTTAATATTTTTTATTATATACTTTATATGTATTACATATTTCAGATACTTATACGTATCATTTTTATATTAAGAATAAAATACAGTTTGCACAAATTAAATAACATTGTTCTTGTGTATCCATGAATTGTGCGATCCGTCGAATCCCAGCCATTTCACGTAAACCTCGTCGCCTCTCCTGCGCAGTACTTTCTCCACGAGATACACGTCAGGATAAGTCGCGCGATGCAACTCGTGCTCGTAGAACGCTCCGGCGACGGATTTTCCACGATAGTCCTCGAGTAGGTAGGTTACGGGATTGGTATGCTGCACTCTGACTGATCTTAAACACCTCGGTGGTCCAATTCGGCGTGTAACCTTTCTCGAAAATCGTCTTGTATTTGCTGACGCGTACCAAGTCGCCCGTTTTGAACTTTGCCGGGCCCGCGATCTTTATCGCGCTGTACACCGTAGCCAAGAGTCTTTCGGCTTTCGCAGGGGTAACGTCGACGGGCCGCATGCCGATCGTTCGATGTTTGCGCGCGTTGTAATCCGACACGAGTCGCGGTAGCTCGTCGACCCACTTGTAATTTCCGTTGAGCGTAAACATCTTCCACATGTTGTTTTTTAACGTGCGATTGAATCGCTCGACGACCGACGCCTTCAACACCGAATACGTGGAATAATGATTGATGCCGTGTTTTTTCACGAGACGTTGCACGTCGGTGTTGTAAAATTCCTTCCCCATGTCGGTTTGTAGGTTACTAGGGCACCTCCCGCTATCTCGAATTATCTCAGCGATAGCGACGGCTGTCTCGCTGCCGCCTTTACCCTTGAGCGGCACGGCCCACGCGTACTTGCTCAACACATCGATGACGGTGAGTATGTAGTGATGGCCTCCGTTGAAACGTGAGTACGGACGCATCTCGACGATGTCAGCCTGCCACAGGTCGTCGTACCCCCGCACTATGACATGTCTGCGGGGAAAATTTCTTCTCGCCGCTGCGTGCAATTCGTCCACCAACCGTCGCTTTTCGATATTTTTATCCACATCGGATTTTAACAGACTCATGTTTCGTTAGCGTTTCGTTGGCTGTTCGTGCGCGTCCTTCAGCTGTACGTAGCCGTTTCTGTTTCTGTTTCTGTGTCGTTCGTTGCTGCTTCTGAACCGTTCAGAAACGAGTTCGAGCCGTTCTTGAACCGTTCGACAGCCGTTCGACAATCGTTCTCGAACCGTTCGTTGTCGTTTGTCGTCGTCGTCGTCAGTTAACCGTTGTTTGTCACTCATCGTTGTTGTCGTCGTCGTCGACGTTCTTTAGCCGTTTGTAGCCTTTCCTGTCACCGCGTAGTTCGCAGCTGTTTCTGAATCGCTCGTAATCGTTTCTGAGCTGTTTTTGAACCGTTCCACGGACGTTCGATAACCGTTCTCGAACCGTAAGACAGCCGTCCGACAGTCGTTCTCGAATCGTTCGTTGCTGTTCGTCGCCGTCGTCAATTAACCGTTGCCTCTCTTCACTCGTCGCCGTTCGATAGTCGTTTCTGCTGAACCGTTTATTCATCGTTCATTAGCCGTTTCCAATCTAAGCGCGTTTACCGCAGTCTGTAACGCTCGCACGTCCGTCTCGAACGCGGTAAGCTTCTCGTCTGACTCTTTTCGTTGATCTCGCAGACTTTTAACGCACTGATCCACGTATAGTTTGTTAACCGCGTCACCGTCAGTCTCAGGTTGCGCCACGCGACGAATTTTACGCGTCCTTGCGTCAAAGTCCGTGGCGGTGCGACACAGAGCGAAGACGCGACGAATGCCATTTCGTACCATCGGTGGAGCGGATTAGTGAGAAATTTCGTGCGTGACAACGCTCTGTGTCGCACCGCCACGGACTTTGACGCAAGGACGCGTAAAATTCGTCGCGTGGCGCAACCTGAGACTGACGGTGACGCGGTTAACAAACTATACGTGGATCAGTGCGTTAAAAGTCTGCGAGATCAACGAAAAGAGTCAGACGAGAAGCTTACCGCGTTCGAGACGGACGTGCGAGCGTTACAGACTGCGGTAAACGCGCTTAGATTGGAAACGGCTAATGAACGATGAATAAACGGTTCAGCAGAAACGACTATCGAACGGCGACGAGTGAAGAGAGGCAACGGTTAATTGACGACGGCGACGAACAGCAACGAACGATTCGAGAACGACTGTCGGACGGCTGTCTTACGGTTCGAGAACGGTTATCGAACGTCCGTGGAACGGTTCAAAAACAGCTCAGAAACGATTACGAGCGATTCAGAAACAGCTGCGAACTACGCGGTGACAGGAAAGGCTACAAACGGCTAAAGAACGTCGACGACGACGACAACAACGATGAGTGACAAACAACGGTTAACTGACGACGACGACGACAAACGACAACGAACGGTTCGAGAACGATTGTCGAACGGCTGTCGAACGGTTCAAGAACGGCTCGAACTCGTTTCTGAACGGTTCAGAAGCAGCAACGAACGACACAGAAACAGAAACAGAAACGGCTACGTACAGCTGAAGGACGCGCACGAACAGCCAACGAAACGCTAACGAAACATGAGTCTGTTAAAATCCGATGTGGATAAAAATATCGAAAAGCGACGGTTGGTGGACGAATTGCACGCAGCGGCGAGAAGAAATTTTCCCCGCAGACATGTCATAGTGCGGGGGTACGACGACCTGTGGCAGGCTGACATCGTCGAGATGCGTCCGTACTCACGTTTCAACGGAGGCCATCACTACATACTCACCGTCATCGATGTGTTGAGCAAGTACGCGTGGGCCGTGCCGCTCAAGGGTAAAGGCGGCAGCGAGACAGCCGTCGCTATCGCTGAGATAATTCGAGATAGCGGGAGGTGCCCTAGTAACCTACAAACCGACATGGGGAAGGAATTTTACAACACCGACGTGCAACGTCTCGTGAAAAAACACGGCATCAATCATTATTCCACGTATTCGGTGTTGAAGGCGTCGGTCGTCGAGCGATTCAATCGCACGTTAAAAAACAACATGTGGAAGATGTTTACGCTCAACGGAAATTACAAGTGGGTCGACGAGCTACCGCGACTCGTGTCGGATTACAACGCGCGCAAACATCGAACGATCGGCATGCGGCCCGTCGACGTTACCCCTGCGAAAGCCGAAAGACTCTTGGCTACGGTGTACAGCGCGATAAAGATCGCGGGCCCGGCAAAGTTCAAAACGGGCGACTTGGTACGCGTCAGCAAATACAAGACGATTTTCGAGAAAGGTTACACGCCGAATTGGACCACCGAGGTGTTTAAGATCGTCAGAGTGCAGCATACCAATCCCGTAACCTACCTACTCGAGGACTATCGTGGAAAATCCGTCGCCGGAGCGTTCTACGAGCACGAGTTGCATCGCGCGACTTATCCTGACGTGTATCTCGTGGAGAAAGTACTGCGCAGGAGAGGCGACGAGGTTTACGTGAAATGGCTGGGATTCGACGGATCGCACAATTCATGGATACACAAGAACAATGTTATTTAATTTGTGCAAACTGTATTTTATTCTTAATATAAAAATGATACGTATAAGTATCTGAAATATGTAATACATATAAAGTATATAATAAAAAATATTAAATACCAAATACACATATGTAGAATATCTTTATTAATATCCTTTCTAATACATACGTTACATTATAATACATACCTACATACATACATTCATACATTTATATGTTATACTACTACATACATACTACTACGTACATTACATACATATACATACATTATAATACATACATATGTATCATGTTATACTACTACATATATACATACGTACATACATTATATTACATTATATTACGTTATATTCGGTAATGGCCCCAGGGCAAAGTATCTGTCGAATCCGGCACTATAAATCTCTTATCGTCATAAGGACTGAGAGCGATTTTCGTCTCGCTGATAGTGTACACTTCGTGCAATTTCGATCGTATACAGGACTGTCGTCGCGTCATTTCGATCTCATCGTTCAAACACCGCGCGTAGTCGTCGAACGTTATAGTACGCGCTACGACGTTGCTCTTCACACCTTTCGCTTTTTTACAGTCTTTCTTGCCGTCCACTCGCAGGGCGTACATTTTCGCCCTAAGTCCAATGAATTCGGTCATGATCGCACCGTTATTCTCATCCTTCATCAAGCCCGGCACTTTTTTATTCACGAGCGGCATACCATAAGCGTTATCTACCGCGTAATCACTCGTGTCGAACCTGACTATATCACGTTTCATGTTCTCATACGCGTCGTCGCACTTGATATGATAAATCAGACTGTCCGTGTCGGTATACATGATTCTGCACGAGTCGCGGTACAGGGGAGACATGTATTCGTGATGAAATTCGTACAGGCACACCTTCGACATGTCGAGGATGCACATGCCGACGTAGATCGGTTTGTCGAATTTCACCTCGAGTTTGCGCAGTTCGACGGCTATCAGATTTTCCGAAAATACGCTCCTGCTGTGGAAATTTGGTCGCGAGATCATTGCCTCCACACCGAATCGTCCGTCCCACTTTGTCAGTAATTTTACATCTACGTGATTGCGTACGTTCTCCATCGTCTTCCCGAAAACTGCGTTGTTCATTAATTTATATAAATTTTTTTCGAACTCATTTTTTGCCCCTGTTCTAAATTTCGTATTGAGCTCGATGTAAGTGCGGAGCCACGCAGATTGAGCGAATTGCAATACGCGATGTATTTTTGTGACGCGAAGGCCGTGACGCGTACACTGCTGCAGATTGCGATAATGAATGACGTAACGCTTCTTATCATGCAGGGTGGCGAGAAGTTTAGTCTGTTGTTTTCCGGGTGGTTTATCGCGTGTCGGGCAGAACGGTAGGTCAGTGTGCGCGTCGTGTTTATCCTGCGGATACTCTAGGTCAACCTCGAGAATATAGCCCGTAGGCGAATCCAAAGCGATCGCGTTAAAGTCGAAATTTGACGCGTCTTCGACCCATCGAAACTCCGCGTAGGGCAGTGGCTGACACATCGCCCAGCCGTACAGGTTATTTACATCGAAGTACATCAGATAGGACGAAGGTTTCGATGGATCGTACGTTTTCATGTACTTGTTGTTGGCCTGCGCGTATCTGCCGGAACATTGACTCAGACCACCGCGTATACCGCGTTCGATGAACATGACCATGTTAATGTCGGTCAGCAGTTCGAAATTGACACACGTATGTTTCAACATGGCGTCCCATGTGAAACCTGGCAAAGTGTAGTAGTACGCGGGATCGAGTCCGTAACTCGCGATACAGCTGTCGCGGAAATTCTCAAACACGTCGGCCAACAGCAAGACATCGGTTTTCAGGTATAGATCGCTGTATTCGCCCAGGGTTCGAACGGAGAATCGCTGCCATACGTTCGCGGCGTGCGCGTAATCGCTCTCGCATACTGTTTCACCGGTCAGAGAATTGTAAAATGAGTCGCGCGGCGGTAAACACGTATCCTCCAGCTTGTCGACGTTGTCCACGTATTCGTATGGAAAGACACCTTTTCGCGTCAATAATTCGAAATCGTCGTCGGATAACGTGGAAAATTTGGAACGTATAATTTTCAATTTGTCCTTATCGAGGAAGGATGCTAATTTTGCGAGACTCGCGCTCAGAAATTTGTACGAGTCGATAAACCGTAATTTTATATCGCTTCGCGAATCTGTTTTTTCGGCGGTGTCTTTCACATGCTTCGTGAATGAGATGTACTTTTCCTTTGTTATAGGTAGTACATCGATTTTGCCTTCGAACGCGGCAGCTATCTCCTTGATAATAAAGTGTGCGTCATAGCCCGATAGATTGTGAAAAATGACTGGAATAAAGTGAGAATCTTTATAATTCAGATTACAGTTGACATGCGCAGGACCTCTATAACGCCCGGTCAGGTGGCAATGATCGCGTACACGTTTTTCATCCGGCGCGAACGGTTTTTCGCAAATGTGACACAGCGTCGCGCTGTGAAATGTCTCCCACTCGTCTCGCGTTAGGTCTATCATGCATACATTGTCGGACAAGATGTTCTTTACGCGATGCGCCAATCTGTTGAGTTCCTCGACGAACCACGCGACGCAGTCATTATCGCGACGAAATCGATACGCCGATAACGTTTCGTCGTACGAGCACTGTACGTAGTATCCTATACTACAGACCCGATGATGTTGATATGCGTATGACGCGTGTTCCGTGTCCGGTTGTGTCTTCTTCAGCACGCACTCCAGATCGGCATACACCACGAAGGGAAATCGCTCTTTCCTGCTGTGGTTTTTGAAATTCAGCCACTTGTTGTCCTCTCTCGGCAGTCTGATAGCGCAGTCGTTTACCTCACGGCAGTCTGTCGTGTGAGACTGCAACTTGTCGCTCGAATTAAAGTAGTGGAGACATCTGCAAAAAAGAAACATAATTATTGTAATTTTTTTTTTTAATACACTAAATATAATATATTCTATATATATTATTATAAGAAGTATAGACACTTACCGGTCACAAATATACTTTTTGTGTCCATGCTTATTAATTTGCGAGCTAACGAGACGCGATAGATTTTTTATCCACGCGAAATGTCCCACGTTGTCGTCTCGCGGGTCCTGCACGTACAGCAAATTGACATGTTTGTCACTCATGCGGTCGGTGAGTCGTATCGGGAGAACGTTCTTCTCTCCCTCGATGGCGTACACGTTGATCGACACGTCGTTGAGTCGTTCGAACTTTTTAATCTGTTTCAAAGTCATTGGAAACTCAATGTCTTCGAAATTCAGTATCGTTGAATAATGAGGGTACGAGGATTCTCGTTCTGAATTTCTTTCGGCTGGATGTAGAGCGGCAACCACCGACCACGCAAAGCACGCATTGTCCATTGATCGCACATTGATCACCGCATTCTTCGTTTTAAGTTTTTGCGGTAAATTGACGTGACATCCCGCGCGCAAAGGATTGTATTTGTTGACATTCACCGTCAAATTGAGGATTCGCGTCAACGCCCACCCACTGTCGCGTTCCTGGAACTCCCCGAGGGACGCTAATGTGGGCTCGATAACGTGCTGCTCGTACCACTCGCGCAAGTGCGATGTACGACAGAGTTCTTTGTTCTTTGTACACAGACTCTTATTGGCACGTTTCTCACCCGCCACAAACTCCCCGTTGAACGCGGTGTTCACTTTAACACAATTATGTGTTTTTAAAATGTCTCGCACTCGTCTGCACACTACGCCGCAGGCGTCTTCCAGAAACTGTCGCGGTTCTATATGGTCCGTATTAATTACCGCGCCGGTCATTATCCGCGTTTCGAACGCGACATCGATTTCTCGCCATACGAGTTCTGCCGCGCGCGTGTCGCCACTGTTACCGGCGTTCGCATAATCGCCACCGCTACGGATAAATTGTCTTTCCAATCGCGTCTTCGCACCCTCGAGTTGCGCGATTCTGGCAACCAACGATTGCCTCTTCCCGATCGAGAGCCGCGAACGTTTGGCACTACAGTGTATCTCGAGCTGCTCGACGAATTCCGCGCATTGCAGCGCCCATGTGAAAAAGTCACCCAAGGTAGCTACTTGGTCGGACAGTTCCAACAGATCACGTTCTGTTTGCTCGAACTGATCCATGTTTGATCACTTTCGCACTATTGAAGAGCGGTAGATCACGCCACAATCTTCGAAGGAGCACTTGCACACGCGTCGATGATACGCTGGACAATGTCGATAGAAATATTGAATGCGATAGTGTTCCAACATAAGTTCATATAGACTGAAGAAAGGGGATATCAAAGTATCAATTTTCACAAAAATGTTCACGTCGCGAAAGCTAATGGTGTTTTCGTTGACACTCGCCGCAATCCTTGATCATCGGAGCGGGACCGTCGATGTGCGTTTCCTGCCACGGTTGATTCCAATGTTCGTCACAGCGACGATACGTCTGAACCTCCAGATCCGCCTTTATATGCTCCGGAAGCCTGTCCCACACGTAGTAGACGTGATCGCCGCACATTTGCAACAAAACGGTTTTCGGCACAAATTGCAGCTGTTCGGCACTAAAATCGCGAATGTCCGAAGGTCTCGACAGCAGGACGAACATCTTTGCGACTGAGCGATAAAAGAATCTCTTTTACAGAGCACTTGCACTTGATACCGTGTTTAACCATAAAATAAATCGTGATCGATGTATAGCTCTCAAATCTTGCTCTACTGCGGCTCGACGCGCTTCATCCCTCGTTATATACCCTTTGCTCTCTCTCTCACTCCAACTGATTTTAAAAAAAATCTTTTCCTTTGTCTCAGGTACTGCGTAGATAGATTGTTTAGTCTACGCGATAACACCCCCTTTTCCCAGAAAAAATTTGTTTACGGCGAACATGTTCCCACAGGTTCGACGCGTTATCGGGTCGATCATCATCCCCGATGATGTCATTTCTTCCTTTGTCTTTTACGTACTGCGTAGATAGATTGTTTTTTTTTTTTTTATTATAATTCATACTATATTTTTTTCGCGCGCATTTCCATTCGAGCCGTACATATGCAACGTCCGCCGGAGCATCGGCGCCTCGCCTCCATGTTACGGTACGCGATATTTGTTTTGTAAATTCAAGCAGCCGTACTTCTAGCGGACGTCGGCGCTCGCCTTTGTAGCGCGAGACGTATTTTATCTTACTTTTCGCTGGAAGCGACTATCAGTTTTATACACCGCCATTATATTTTTCTCTGGCGACTTCTCCGTTCTGCATTGAATTCAGTCTCGCCGGTGTCGTGAGCGTGCTTAAACGTGTCAGGATACATTTTTTATGGATTGGCGACGCAATTAGTCGCTTTTGTGATTGTTTTGTTGTTGCGTTTGTGATTTACTGTTTTTTTTTTATGTCTCCCGTCGAGGACTGGAAGTCGTGAGTGCAATACCGCGGTTTCATTATTTTATGATTAAACATTTTTTAATGCGATATGAGCGACGAGTACGTAGAATTGTGCAAACCGGCGTGGGAGAAAGTCGGAAACGGAACATTTCCGAAACCGCTCGTGAAAATCAGCGAACCGCTCGCGAGGAACGGGGATCCGTTCGCGAGGGAGTGGGATCCGCGGCGCGTTGACGTAGCGAGATATCTGATCCGTCGCGAAATCGGAATTGCCGATCTCCGATCGCATCGGAAGTTTCTCGATAGATATATATATCGTGAGGTAAATCGACGTCCGCGAAACCGATCTCCGATCCCAGCTCCCTCGGAGCGTCCTGGGTTGTTTCAGTACATTTCCAACCCCCATGCCAGCTTTTTATGTCACAAGACGTGGCGAGAAACCTTTACGTGTAAGTGATTTAGACGCGTTAGTGTCTACATCAACAAGGTGTATGTAAAGTAAATTGGATATCGCTACGTACACATCAGTGTAATTAAGTGCCACGCGGACCCCCCGCGCGGACCGCGGCGCGAACGCGGACCCCCGCGCGGACCCGCGGACTCGCGGCGCGAACGCGGACCCCCGCGCGGACCCGCGGCGCGAACGCGGACCCCCGCGCGGACCCGCGGACCCGCGACCGCGGCGCGACCGCAAACGTGACCGCGAACGCGGGTGAGTCATCTCCCCGGTGAGTCATCCCCCGGTGAGTCATCCCCCGGTGAGTCATCCCGGTGAGTCATCCCCCGGTGAGTCATCCCGGTGAGTCATCCCCCGGTGAGTCATCCCGGTGAGTCATACACTTGGTATGCCAAGGTCACCCCTCCCCCTCCCCCCTTCCCCGCGTAATCCGATACCCCGTGTAACCCGATATCCTTGTGTAACCCGATATCCTTGTGTAACCCGATAGCCCGCTCCCTCCCCCCTCCCCCTCACCCCCCGCGTAATCCGATACCCCTGTGTAACCCAATACCCCGCCCCCTCCCCCCTCCCTCTCACCCCCCCGCGTAATCCGATACCCCCCCCCCCCTCCCTCACCCCCCCTCGGAGCCCCCGAGGTGGAATCGGCCTATATCCTCTACTAATATACTATAGTAGATGCTTACAACGTGACATTTTATAAGCAAAAAAGATTATATAGTCACTGGCAAGACTGGCAAAGAATTGAGTAAGAGCTGAATAAAAAATTATATTAAATATTCAATATCAAAGAAAAAAGTAACAAGTGTAAAAAACCAATAAAAGTTAACAATAAAAATGCACTTACATGTTCACAAAACGACAGCGTACAATACAGTTCTTTAGCACTTCAGACTTATGATCTGAAATGCATGCTTTTCGGAATTATGACACAAGCAAATGATATTCAAATGCGTGAATTTGGTTGTTGGTTTTGTTGTACCGTAACCGAGATAGTATATTATTGTAGCGGTTAATGTGACGCATGTGTTCGTTCAGATTATGATTTGCGACTGCCCGCCCGATCTTACAATTCGGCGGTATTTATAATGTCGGAGTTGACATTCCATTGCTATGTCTAGGACTCTCGAAATAGCGTTAACCTCTCGCTGTCAGCGCCTTGTGCTGGCCTTTGCATCAGCGCTTTCGGTCATCCCGGAGTTGAAATGGAAATTTTTAAGCGTACGGCGCAACTGAACAGAAATAACGCTAACACCTATCTACAGCGCGACGCCTATACCACATATCATCTAGTCTTGCCAAAAATTGAATAATGGTATCATAATAAAAATATACATGGATGTATTTGGCATTCGACGCTCTTAAATTTGCGTTGGAAAAATTGTTATATTTGGCAAAAATAATAGGTAGGGATGGGGTCAAATTAAAAAATTTGACAAATTTAAAAAATCTGATTACGTCATTGTAAAAAGCACAAAAAACCATAAACATTTCATATAAATTTTTTGTTGTTACGCTTTATATTTTCGAAGATATTCGCTAAAAACCATAAAATCCGTTATTTTCGAGGAGTTGTTTCAACCCCTAAACGTCGAGATAAGCAGCTAAAAAAAATATAATATTTTTTGATGCTCTACAACATATCCAAAGCCCATTAGACGGAGAGCTGGCTACAGAGAAAGCGACATGCCTCGGTCCACGAAATATCTTACCTGGAAAAGATTTGATTGCTGTCGGCAAAGCGAAAGCCCGATCGTCAGAAGGCGCGCTGGAATATAAGTGGGTGGGCCGCCCGCCCAAACATGTAAATTTACCGACCAAAAAAACTGTCGATCGGCACGGCTGAAAATTTACATTGGTATCGAGGAGTATGAGAAAAAGCAGGGAAAAAATTGTCAGAAGAGTAAGTAGAAGATAAAGGGTTGTCAGAAGTTGCCAAAATTGCAAAAAATCTCGGCAAATTTACATATTAAGAAGAATTTCTGACAATTTGCATTTGTATTGTTTACGTATAGAATAAACTAAGTGCAAAGTGTCAGAAAGCAAAGTGGAAGCGATCGTGAGTAAATCGGGTGCAAAGTGCGAGAGCGTCTTTCGGCGCGCGGCGCAGCGCCCAGTGGATCGATCGCTTTTCTCTTGATTTTCACACCGTACATATTTCATAGCACTTCTGACAATTTATCTGAATATTCGTAAAAGACTAAAGGAACTATTATTAAAATGTCAGAAGTCACTTGAGAGAGAAGAATTAATAAATTTAATTAATTTTTTATCGTAACCTTAGCAACATTTTGCGTGATTTTTATTATCTTTAATAAAAGCATATTAAAATGTTGAAATATAAATAAAAAATAAATTTCTGAATTTTCGAGTTCGAAAAGTATGAAATAGACAAAGAGAAAGTTTTATGAGGGGATTATAGATGAATATCTTTGAATGTCGTTCGGCCGTTGATTGAGTTTCGTATACGAAGCGCGCGGATTTTTGCGAACATGTGCTCGTTTGTTTGCTGCTTCTCTTCTTCTCTCTCTCTTTCGATCCTTTGCTCTGAAATGACAGTTTGCCATTTGAAAGCAGAAACCAGGGCGAAAGACGCTTTCGGAGGAGATCGAGAAGGCAGTTTGGCTTGTAATTCAGACGCTGCAACACGGTTAGCCCCGAGATTTAATTTTTTTTTATTTCGTATTTGTAAACGACAAAATGAGTTTTAAGTTATCTTGTGTTTTTAATTGTGAAGCTGTTTCCGGTAAAATTATGAAATTTACCGAAGAAAATTTACAACAGTGCCGCGAAAAACTTCGTATTCGTGTTGCATTAAACATGAAATACAACGACATCGTTTTTCCTGACTGTGTGGACGATGTTCATGGATATCACTCTTCTTGCCAAAAAAATTTCATGGCAATCCCGAAAAAATATATTGACAAATACGAAGAACCTCAAAATCAATCTCGAAATAAATGCTGATCCCACTGTAGTTGCTGCAGCCTCGACGTCATTTGCAAGTGTCTCAGGTAATTTAAATATTTACTGTAAGTTTATAGCATGTCTAAACAATTTTGTATAAAAATTAATTTATTAATTTATTAATACATTAATAAATTAATTTATTTATTATTAAATTAATAGATTAATTTATTAATTCATTTTGTTTGCGATCGAACAAAAACCAGCGTCGGTGAATTCATACCGCGAATTAAAGAAAATCGCTAATTTTAAATAATTTCGGTTTTTCTGCCTTTCAGTGTAAAATCGGCTAAATTCTATGTCAAGAATAGATTTGTTCGAAGAAATATCCGAATATTTCCTGGTAAACTTGAATGGCAGAAAAACAGAGTTTAATTGTTGCCTATGCTGACTCACTCCTTTGTCTCGGGGACTCGGTACGCGAGGCATACCCTGGGACAAAGCGAGCGAACGATATTCAAAACAGCTAATCGGCGGCCGGCTTCGAGTTCAGCGTGACATTCGTTAATACGAATTTCTCGAGACGTCGACAGTTTGATTGGCTCAGTTGAATTTTCAGCTCGTTACCGGGGGTCGCGCACAATTTATTTATTGATTTATATTTTTTATAACACTTTAAATTATTCAGATACCGGTTGCGATTATAATCCTGCATTTTTTAGGAAAAGTAAAAAGCGTCCATTTAAATTACTTGCAAAAAAAGAAGAGTTTCAGAAAGCATTCGCTAGCTTAGGAGATACGTCGATCGATATGGAAGACACTTTTGCGAAAATAGAGTCATTCGTTTTAGGCCAGTCATATTAGACTAATTTAGGGGGTTAACCTTCCAATTACTCTTTCCAGGTTGCAACCACCATAAATCGCTTTGATTTGAGGTGCTGTAAGTGGGATTTATTTTGCTTCGCATGCGCAATGCGCATTAAAAAGTTATTAACAATATTATCAACAAAAAACGCGACTTTTTTTATTTTTTCTCAAATATCTCGAAAACTAAGCAAGATAGGGTAACTAACTATACGTACCTTTTTTATAGAGCGTAAAATTATCTACAATAATGATCTGAACAACATTTATCGTCAAGTCAGTCGTTTAGCTTGCACGCGCCGTCAAAGTCCGAGACTCGGATCCCAAAAACTCTCGATTTCATCATTTTTTGATGTTGCGTCGGTGATTTTTTTCCGTCATTTAAAATGGAATTAAAAATTCCCAAAAAATCACACATCATCTGAGAACTACAAATAATACTTTTCAGGTTGTAACCGATTTTTTAGACCTTTTTTCTTTAGTTTGTAGCTATGTAAGCAAAAAATTTTGATTTTTTGGACTAGTCTTAGTTTTTCGCTGTTTTCAGGCCTTAGAATTTATTTGAGACGAATTTTATCGTATGCATCTTGTTGTGGACGAAATTTGCAACAAAAAAGGACCCTTGTATTTTTTTCGTACGACGAACGCTGATTTTTTTATTGACGCGCAAAGTTATCCAATATTGCGTACAGGTCGGATAACGCTTGTTTTACACTAAAATAATTATTTTTTATTAAAATTTACGTAATTTTTTGCATTATTATTGAACCATATTGCAAAGCCGTTTTTAACACATTCTCTCACTGTCACTTATTTATTAACAAATTGTTTATTTAAAAATTATTATAAACAATTAGAAAAACATGTTATATTCGTTGTACTCGTCGTCTCATTTTAACTCGAAAAATGTTTTTAAAAAATTTATTCATATTATTTATAACATTTATTTAACATACAGTGCATTTTTTAACTATTTTTCACACCATCTCTGAGCCAATAGTGCGTTTTTTTGTGGTTTTCCCAGTAGGCCTAATCCACAAGCATTGAAGATATGTCCTTTCTATGTGATAATTATTTGGACATTGCTTGGATACTAAAATTATCCAACACGCAGATGTTGATGAAAATTAACATCTGCCTCAAGATCGTCAAGCTGAGCCTATGGATACTGAGGATTGAAATAATTATTCAAGACGCGGATGTTCAATTCTCATCAACATCTGCGTGTTGGATAGTTTTAGTATCCAAGGAATATCTAAATGATTATCACATCAAAAGAACATATTTTCAATGCTTGTGGATTAGGCCTACTGGGGAAACCATAGAAAAAAAAACGCACCATTGGCTTTATCTTAGAGGTGGTGTCAATAGTCAAAAAATGCACTGTCTGTATGTTTGAATAAATGTTATAAATAATATGAATAAATTTTTTAAAAACATTTTTCGAGTTGAAATGAGACGACGAGTACAACGAATATAACATGTTTTTCTAATTGTTTATAATAATTTTTAAATAAACAATTTGTTAATAAATAAGTGACAGTGAGAGAATGTGTTAAAAACGGCTTTGCAATATGGTTCAATAATAATGCAAAAAAATTACGTAAATTTTAATAAAAAATAATTATTTTAGTGTAAAACAAGCTTTATCCGACCTGTACGCAATATTAGATAACTTTGCGCGTCAATAAAAAAATCAGCGTTCGTCGTACGAAAAAAATACAAGGGTCCTTTTTTGTTGCAAATTTTGTCCACAACACGATGCATACGATAAAATTCGTCTCAAATAAATTCTAAGGCCTGAAAACAGCGAAAAACTAAGACTAGTCCAAAAAATCAAAATTTTTTGCTTACATAGCTACAAACTAAAGAAAAAAGGTCTAAAAAATCGGTTACACCCTGAAAAGTATTATTTGTAGTTCTCAGATGATGTGTGATTTTTCGAGAATTTTTAATTCCATTTTAAATGACGGAAAAAAATCACCGACGCAACATCAAAAAACGATGAAATCGAGGGTTTTCGGGATCCGAGTCTCGGACTTTGACGGCGCGTGCAAGCTAAACGACTGACTTGACGATAAATGTTGTTCAGATCATTATTGTAGATAATTTTACGCTCTATAAAAAAGGTACGTATAGTTAGTTACCCTATCTTGCTTAGTTTTCGAGATATTTGAGAAAAAATAAAAAAAGTCGCGTTTTTTGTTGATAATATTGTTAATAACTTTTTAATGCGCATTGCGCATGCGAAGCAAAATAAATCCCACTTACAGCACCTCAAATCAAAGTGATTCATGGTGGTTGCAAGCTGGAAAGAGTAATTGGAAGGTTCGATGTCTAATATGACTGGCCTATTTGTAGCATGTACGGATATGAGTCGAATCAAAAAATCGATAATGTTAAGATTTCAAATGTTCCTCCGAAATTATAAAATTAAAAATACTGACGAAGCTTTTTTAAAAAAAAATTTAAAAAACTTCGACGCTTCCTGCTTGCCACCTTGCTACACCGAGCTTCTGCAGCAAATGAGAAGAGCACACTATATTGCACACTTGTGGAATAATGCAACATTATCGGATCCAATCAAATTCGAGCCCGATACTTCAGGATGGACATACATTGAAAATAAATATGATTTTCTATGGTTTGAAGGCCTACAGTTGCTACCATCAGTAAAAGATATCATTTTGGATAATGAGGATTCAGAAGGTAATTTTCAGTTCGCGACTCTTGATTGTATACATGATTTATTTAATTTATTTAACTATTTATTATTTTCAGTTGATGGCGAGGAGTCCGAATATGATAGCGATGAAGACCCTGAATTTGAAGAGAGTGTGCAAGATACGGAATATGAAACCGATTGATTTTTTTTAAATGTACTTTCTCACAAATAAAATTTATTTTTTTTAATTTTTTATAAAAATGTATATCTATTCAATTGACTTCTGACATTTTAATAACAGTTCCTTTAGTCCTTTACGAATATTCAGATAAATTGTCAGAAGTGCTATGAAATATGTACGATGTGAAAATCAAGAGAAAAGCGATCGATCCACTGGGCTCTGCGCCGCGCGCCGAAAGACGCTCTCGCACTTTGCACCCGATTTACTCACGATTGCTTCCACTTTGCCTTCTGACACTTTGCACTTAGTTTATTCTATATAAATAATACAAATGCAAATTGTCAGAAGTTCTTCTTAATATGTAAATTTGCCGAGATTTTTTGCAATTTTGGCAGCTTCTGACAACCCTTTATCTTCTACTTACTCTTCTGACAATTTTTTCCCTGCTTTTTCTCATACTCCTCGATACCTATGTAAATTTTCAGCCGTGCCGATCGACAGTTTTTTTGGTCGGAAAATTTACATGTTTGGGCGGGCGGCCCACCCACTTATATTCCAGCGCGCCTTCTGACGATCGGGCTTTCGCTTTGCCGACAGCAATCAAACCTTTTCCAGGTAAGATATTTCGTGGACCGAGGCATGTCGCTTTCTCTGTAGCCAGCTCTCCGTCTATTGGAGTATTTCAAGTTAATAACACTTAATATTTCGATCTATAGTCTAAAAGGGCAAAGTTTAAGCTTTCGTTTCATTCCAATTAAAAGGTTTCAGGAGCTCACGTTGTTTTTCTACAGATGTTAAAAAATGGCCTAAAACACGTTTTTTAAACTTTTAATTCTTGTTTCTTTTTAAACTAGAGGTAATTTATTGTTTTCGTTTTCAGATTAGAATTCTACGGGAAAAAATCTATCAAAATTAGTTGCCATTAACCCGACAAAAAATTCGTGTTTCTTAATGTAATTGTTATATAAAGTTATTATATAAAGATTAATTACTGTTTATTAAAAACATTTGTTAAGGGTAACAGTTTTCTTTTTATTTTATTTTTTATTTCTTGCAAAGATTAATGATAAAAGGATCCCGCAAGTCTCTTTATGAAAATAGGATCCCGGTCAAATTGCCTAAAATTTTGATATGATGTAGGTTTTGACTCACTGATCAAAAGTCTTAATAGTCACCAGGCTAGAAAATCAAAAATTTTTGAGTTATGGCGTCTAATATCCAAAATTGACTTCCATCGTCAGCCGGCATGACAACCGTTGTCCGACTTTTACGGCGTGGACGTAATGGTAGGCACTTGAGATTTAATGTGTTTTATTCCTTTCTCATGAAAAAACATAATTTTTCTATAAGAAAACTATGTGCTGTGACGTTGCAGTTTCGTTGCATCGTGGCAACCTTGCCGCTTGCGCCGTCACAAGGCGCGGGTTGCGCGTTTAAGGACGGTCCAGGGAAGCGATTACAAAATCTCCAGGAGCATAATTAGGGTTGCGTTTCAGATTTTAATCCTTTTTTTTTTATAACGATTGGCACATTGCTGAGGCGAAACAAGGACGTTCCTATCGGAATGCGGCAAATCGATGAATTTGAGGATAGCGGATAGAATCGAAGACAAGAAATCGACCGTTGGAGACGACGCTAAAAAAGGGGCTTGTTAACGGGACTCGCAAGTAGAGCTCTCGAATACACGTGTATTAAACTACACGTGTAATCCGTGTATTTAAATTTTCCGTGTTTTAAACCGTGTACGTGATTTTTGGCCCCAGTAAAAATGGCCGAATTTTTAATATGTTATACTTTTTGGGTCATTGAACAAATATTTCCTCAGGCAAAATGTCAAAAAATGGACAGTTTTGGTGTTGTAACCCTTAGAAGCTTGAGGTCAGACCAACAAAGATATCACTTTCGGATCAATGCGGTCAAGGCCGTAGCCAAGGGGAGGTCCGAGAGGGTCCGGACCTCCCCCGAAATTAAAAAAAAAAAAACAAATATTAGTAAACATTATGTTCAATACAATAAACGTAATTTTTTCTTACTAAAAAAATATTTATTTTCCAGAAATAAGTACTGTTTTAAACAATGGCTTTTAAAATATTTATTTACACGATAAAAACTCTCTATACCTTAGTAAATATATGTTTCAGTAGTGTCAAGATACTTTTGTGCATAGACATTTTATGATACACTATTGACAATTTACTTCTATCAAAAATTTGATATATTAAATATTAAAAATTGATACATTTTTAGTTCATCCACTTTTTATTTAATATAACATTTTTTAAGAAAATTTTTAAAATTAAAACCAATTAACAATTTATTAATAATATTAATAAAAAACCGTTTAACGGATTTACGTTCAGAATTGATCACAATCAAAAATCGTTAATAATAATAGTCTACTTCTTATCAAAATTTGAGTCAATTATATCTAAAATTAAAAATTAAAAATTCATGTACAGGGTGTATCAAGACGATACAGAGCGGTACGGCGGGTTGCCCATTCGAGCAGGCGCGCATGGCCGTTCACAATTGCGTTGACTTCGGTGCATCACCTATCACTCGCATATCTTTTTTATAATAAAATGGACTTTGTAGCGCCCGAAGTTGCAATACAATTGTGATGGATTTCCGTAGCAGTAACGTTAAAACAGAAGTCGAGATGACAATAATACAGGTTATGAAATAAATTTTATTAAGAAAACGAAAGACATCTTCTCTCTTACGAAAAAAGCTCGTACCATAGTCCATCATAATCATGATATATTATAATTTTATTACTTAAATTATTTTTTGCACACAATGTTTATGCACAGGACAAAAGTCAGCAATTAGTATATGTGTGCAAATTTAAATTATAAGTCGGCTAATAAATTTCATTTAATGTAAGTTTAAATAATGGCAGAAATCACCATTAACAAATCTTACAATATTCATTTTGTTTAAGTAATTAATAATTTATCATTAAATTGATAATCAATTTAATATATCAATACTAATGAGCATTATATAATTCTTTATATAAATGATGCTGCTGCATCTTAAAAATCTTAATCTTAATCTCATAAACAAGAGGTTTATTAGTATAAAATATACAATTTTAAATATGATGCTAATAAATAGTTTATATAAAGCAAATTATCATATTTAATGAATATTTTTCAGCAATAAATTCCTTGTAGATTTATATGAGATTCAGTAGCATTATTTACATAAAGATGCTTATTAGCATCAGTATATTGAATTAATTATTAATGTTAATGATGAAATATTAATAATCTGAAATAAATGTTGTTAGACATAAGATCCGCTGATAATCGTTTTTATCGTTATAAATAACGATGGAAACGGTTATCAACGGATCTCGTGCCTAATAACATTTATTTCAGATTGTTAATATATATATATATATTATCACGTCTTTTTCACTCCCGGAGCGGTCCGGGCCGTGTGACGGATCAAAAGAGGAAGGAGAGAAGAATGATAGGCCTCTCCGGCAGTTCTCTCGCACCCCCGACACTCCACTAACCGAATTTTATTGTTGGGCGCCGGACGCGTGAATTCGTGTCCGCGAAATCGCGAGAAACTAAAGAGAGAGACGCAAGGCGAAATAAATCGGTGTGCGAGGAATCGGCTAGCTCGACTTAGTAGCAGGGCGCGCTCTCAGAAAAGATTTCTAATAACGAGACAAAAAATATTCTTGACATATTTAATCTCATCACAACCTGAAGTAGTATAGAAATAAAACAATATTGAGATTAAATCAATAATTCCTATTCTCTTCTCTCGAATAAAATAAGATTGACTTAATATCTTGAGACAAGAATATTAGGTTATAAGAATATTAAGTTATAACGTCGCGTGAAGATTAGTCTAAACGCAAGAATATATAAGCTTAAATTTATATATGTTATTCTTGTCTCAAGATAATTAAGTCAATCTTATTTTATTCAAGAGAAGAGAATAGGAATTATTGATTTAATCTCAATATTGTTTCATAACGCGCGATGTTAGAGCCATAATATTAGGCGTGATTCCGCGCGACGGCCCGCGCGCCGCGAAACGTCTGAGATGCATCTAAATATCCATTATCCAGATATTATTCCTGAAATAGGTCCTCTTGAGCCATTATCATGTATTAGAATGGAAGCTAAACATAGAGAAGGAAAACAAATAGCCTATTCGTCTGCCAACAGAATCAATTGATCTTATTCTATTATTATTGCTATAAAAGGCACCAACTTAAATTTTGCTGTCGGTTACTGGCTGGAAGAGGTTTATCCTTGAAAATATTATTTTTATCCGTTCAGACTGTCCATATAAGACTGAGGTAAAATAATTTTCTAGTTTTCGTTATATATTACCTGAAGATATATGTTTCGCAAAATGGAATATTGTTAAATGGATTAAAATTAATGACTCTCATTATGAGAATGGCATGTTGGTTGTTGTAGATTGGGAAAGAAGTAAAAATCTTCAATTTGGTTATATTTATACAATATCTGTATCCAGAGATAATATTGTATATTTTTTACTTAAGAAACTTACGACAGTAAATTTTAATACTCATTTCCATGCTTATAAAATTGATTTCACTGATCAATGGCATTACTTAAAATTTCAAGATTTGGCTATCCATACAGCAACCAACATCAGAATTATTGCTAATGATCAACGATTGGTTCCGTTCCGTTTTATTCTCCATTGATTTCTCTATGAAAGATAAATCAATGGAGAATAAAACGGCTTTCTATCAAATACGTTTTGTATGATCATAAATGTAAAATCATAAATCATAAAAATAATCGAAAATCATACGTTTTGTATAAAAACGTAATAATAAAACGTTACAAAATAATAGCTGTTTTTGTTCATAAATACCTTTATTTTATTCTATCACAAAAAGGATCTTGAAAAAATAACATAATAGATTCCTAACAATCTACAAATTCTCTTTTTGCAAGAATAGAATAAGATTTTTTTTTCAGATTCGTCTATTATTGAATCAAGAATATTATAGGATTGTCACAAAGTTCTATCTGCATCTTTCTGAGAAAGTTAGAGGGATAGTATCAAGAATATTTTATTCTAAACTTAAGAAATTTTCTAATTAAGATTAAAATATTGTTGTTTCAATACTAAATATGATTGGCCCTATTTCGATCTTATTTTATGATAGATTTAAGAGTAATAGCATTGTATCTAGAAATCTTTTCTGAGGGTGGCGGGGTTGATTAAGGGTAGCGCGATGTTCGGCGGGATGACACGCAAATCATTAACTCAGTCAGCTAACAAATGAAAAGGAATATTTATTGTAGAATAACTTTCGGAAAACAATGCTGTCATTTTGGCTTCCATTAATCAGAAAAAGCAAATAGATAGCTGATAACATGGGCGTCAAGTTTTGAACAATAAGAATGGCAGTAACGCGGACGCCAGAAATAAGCGGAGAATTACGTTAATTTAGTAAACGCGCGGAAGGCGCCATTAATGAGCAAGATAATACTGGTAGAAAACTAAACTCACAAATACTTCGAAATCATAGCAGTCACGCAGATAATAATAGTAGAGTATTAAACTAACAAATAATATAGAATAAAAACTATGAGGAAGTAATATGCAAGTTTCTACTTGCACACTTAAAAACTATGAGAAAACAATGTGCAAGTTTCTACTTACACACTTTTTATTATACCGACTTTTTTTCACCGACTTATAACGTCGCGTGAAGATTGGTCTAAACGCAAGAATATATAAGCTTAAATTTATATATGTCATTCTTGTCTCAAGATATTAAGTCAATCTTATTTTATTCGAGAGAAGAGAATAGGAATTATTGATTTAATCTCAATATTGTTTTATTTCTATACTACTTCAGGTTGTGATGAGATTAAATATGTCAAGAATATTTTTTGTCTCGTTATTAGAAATCTTTTCTGAGAGCGCGCCCTGCTACTAAGTCGAGCTAGCCGATTCCTCGCACACCGATTTATTTCGCCTTGCGTCTCTCTCTTTAGTTTCTCGCGATTTCGCGGACACGAATTCACGCGTCCGGCGCCCAACAATAAAATTCGGTTAGTGGAGTGTCGGGGGTGCGAGAGAACTGCCGGAGAGGCCTATCATTCTTCTCTCCTTCCTCTTTTGATCCGTCACACGGCCCGGACCGCTCCGGGAGTGAAAAAGACGTGATAATATATATATATATTAACAATCTGAAATAAATGTTATTAGGCACGAGATCCGTTGATAACCGTTTCCATCGTTATTTATAACGATAAAAACGATTATCAGCGGATCTTATGTCTAACAACATTTATTTCAGATTATTAATATTTCATCATTAACATTAATAATTAATTCAATATACTGATGCTAATAAGCATCTTTATGTAAATAATGCTACTGAATCTCATATAAATCTACAAGGAATTTATTGCTGAAAAATATTCATTAAATATGATAATTTGCTTTATATAAACTATTTATTAGCATCATATTTAAAATTGTATATTTTATACTAATAAACCTCTTGTTTATGAGATTAAGATTAAGATTTTTAAGATGCAGCAGCATCATTTATATAAAGAATTATATAATGCTCATTAGTATTAATATATTAAATTGATTATCAATTTAATGATAAATTATTAATTACTTAAACAAAATGAATATTGTAAGATTTGTTAATGGTGATTTCTGCCATTATTTAAACTTACATTAAATGAAATTTATTAGCCGACTTATAATTTAAATTTGCACACATATACTAATTGCTGACTTTTGTCCTGTGCATAAACATTGTGTGCAAAAAATAATTTAAGTAATAAAATTATAATATATCATGATTATGATGGACTATGGTACGAGCTTTTTTCGTAAGAGAGAAGATGTCTTTCGTTTTCTTAATAAAATTTATTTCATAACCTGTATTATTGTCATCTCGACTTCTGTTTTAACGTTACTGCTACGGAAATCCGTCACAATTGTATTGCAACTTCGGGCGCTACAAAGTCCATTTTATTGTAAAAAAGATATGCGAGTGATAGGTGATGCACCGAAGTCAACGCAATTGTGAACGACCATGCGCCTGCTCGAATGGGCAACCCGCCGTACCGCTCTGTATCGTCTGTGATACACCTTGTACACGTGTATGTGATACGTGTATACGTGTACCCGTGTATGTGATACGTATACACGTGTATGTTCACATAAATGAAGATAAAATATGTGTATTTATATTCAAGTCTCGTTCTCGCGATTAATTATGTAGTACCGCCTTCCACGCTCAGTGGCACCACAATCTTTAGAGTGATTTTTATTTTTTTAGGTTGTCCCTACCCATGCCCGACGCCATGCTTCATAACGTTCTTTGTGCTCGTAGGAGTCACAACTAAGAGTGTAGAAGAAGCCGCAGTCGGTGTTTTTTATTGCGGCACAATGTCTAAAAGGAAGTTAAGCGACGGAGAATTGATGGATGAGGTAAAAGAGCAGATGAGGAGTCTGCGTAAAAAATTGAAAAAGCTCAAGCGGACGACTGGGGAGGTTAAGGAACCGCCAGTCGCCGCTATCGATGCCACGACGCAGAATCGTGCAGAAGACAAAGAGAATGGTAAGTATTAACAAGCGTTGTCTCTTTCGTATGCGTCCTAGCGATGAGCTTTCACTTGAAGAAGGACATATCGCACGTTTAAAAATCTCGCGGCGATGAGCCTTCACTCGAGGGAAGACAGATCGCACGATATAGCGAGTCAGCTGCCTAATTCTTGTTGGTATTGTGGTAGCTGCCACGAGCGAAGCAGGCGCTGTCGTGGAGGAGGACGCGAGCGAGGAGGTGAATCTCGTGGAAGACGACGTGAGTGAGGAAAAGTCGAGTTTCTCTACGTCGGCAGAGGCATCAGAGACTGATGGAGAGGCAGAAATTCCCGAGGACGCAAAAAAAAGCAGCAGAAACCGCTGCGAGCCTCAGCAATGAGACTCGACAGACGCTTTGTTTAAAAGCAGAGCCGGCTCAATCGACTGAAATTTGACTAACATTCGACAATATACTCCGACTCAGCATGACTATTTGTCTACAGACATGGGTAGATTTGATTAAATTATAGCGCCGGACTGTACCTGAGTCCTTTATTGTTAATTATTTGTGAATTTGCGGTTCTGAAGAAGGCCAAGTATGGCCCGAAACATTAACTAACTCGACTTGTACTATTGTTATTTTTTTAAATATAATTCTAACATCCATTATTGCTCGAATTTGGCCTTTGTTTATAGTTTAGCTGTTTGCTTTATCGAGCGGATTTAATTCTTTATTTATCAGAAGAAATCTCGTTGCTCGCGGTAGGACTCGGCCTCTATGACTATAGAATACACTTATTCGAGAACTCGGTCTCGTCGCTCGCGGTAGGACTCGGCCTTTATAGTATATTCGAGAACTCGGTCTCGTCGTTCGCGGTAGGACTCGGCCTGTATCGTATGTTCGAGAACTCGGTCTCTAGATTATCGTATGAGATCGCGATCTTGACCGTGTCGAAATATAAAGCGTTCTGTCCTTGCCGCGAGTCGCCGCATATATATATATATATATATATATATAGTCGTGTACGCACGAAGCGTGTGGATTGGCTCACACGATCGCATAACGTCCAATCCGCGGTTGATCCCGCTCGACGAATAACACGCGAATTCGGCGTGCTTGAGCGTTGTGTTCAAAGGCATGACGCGCCTGTGTTTGTCAAGCGTTTTTGTTTCGCTCGGCGAAATCGTTCGTGGGCCCACATTTACGTCGCAACACAAGGTAATTATAAACTCGAAATTTTCTCGGATGCGTCCACTACAGGGTGGGGCGCCTTTTCTGAGGGAGAGCCCGATAAAAACAGTCACGTCACATCCACGTCGAATCCACGTAATTTACGTGGACTACATGGATGCAGATTTATCCACAAACTATCTACATGAATGCAACGTTCTTTTCTTATTACTACATCGAAGTCTATTATCTCCGAAATATCAATGTAGATTCTCTGTGGATATATCTATTAAGAAATATGTACAAAGAATTTTTATTGACATTTCGAGGATAAAAGACTTTGATGTAGTGATGAAAAAAAAACGTTACATCCATGTGGATAGTTTGTGGATAAATCTTCATCCACGTAATTTCTATTAAAAATTATAATTAATCAATGAAAGTATTATTAAAATTTTATTACTTTTTAAACTGAATTTGTTTCTTAAGATGATTTTTGAAAAATTATATAGTTGCGCTGGTTATGACATATGTAGACTATATATAACGCTTGCATCAAATGAAGACGTCTACCACGTATGGCAGTTGGCTCACGATGCAGAGATCCCGAGTTCGAATCCCACCAAGGTACGTGTGTTTTTCAAATACGAGAAAATATTTATAATCATAGACTGCATCCTAAGAAACAAATTTAGTTAAAAAATAGTAATGAAATTTCAAAATAAATAATTTTTTCATGTCGGGTGAATAATTATTCAGTGAAACATGTCACTCTTTTCAGAGTTGAAGAATCACTCCAAGTAAAGAATGAATAATTCACTTTTTCGAAAAGTGAAATTTCACTCCAATTAGACTGGCAGTATTTTTATTATTCCTAGGAGTGAAATCTCACTCTTTTGAAGTGAGATTCTACTCCAAGAAATTTAGAGAGTGGATTTCATGTCAAATCGATGATCTCATCCATGTGGACTACAGTACCGTTCTTGAGCGGATTGTCCACTCGAATGTCCACGTGGATTCCACGATGCTGATCCACGTAGCAATAACGTGGATTTCACGTACTGTTTTTATCGGGAGAGAGCTGGGGGATTTTGGACGGAAAACGAACAGAAGCTTCATATTAACCGTTTGGAACTCAAAACAGCTTTATTTGCCCTAAAAAGCTTTGCTAGTGAGTATAGGAATTGTGAGATACTTTTGCGCATAGATAACACCACGGCGGTGGCTTATATTAATAAAATGGGGGTAGTACAACATCCAAACTTACTCAGGATCGCGAAAGAAATCTGGCAATGGTGCGAAATAAGAGATATTTGGTTAGTCGCCTCATATATCAAATCTGAGGACAATGTAGAGGCCTATCGAGAGTCTAGGGTAAAGAACGTAGACACGGAATGAGAATTAGCAAGTTATGCTTTCCATCAGGTTGTGAGAACGTTTGGGCTTCCCAGAGTTGATCTGTTCGCCACTCGGTGCAATACAAAATGCAAAGAGTTCTTTGCATGGAAGAAAGACCCAGAGGCATTAGCAATTGACGCTTTTACCGTCAACTGGGGTTCGCTCGGCTTATTTTGGGCGTTTCCGCCATTTTCTCTCATATTAAAAGTTCTTAAAAAAATCATAGTAGACCAGGCCACGGGCATAGTGGTAGTTCCTTACTGGACTAGTCAGCCGTGGCTTCCCTTGTTTAGAAAGCTATTGATCGGAAAACCACTGATTTTTAAGCCTTTGACGAACGAGACTTTTCATATAATTACGATCGAACATCTCTCCATGAGATCGTTTGATCTTTCAAGTAGTATGTACACGGGTTAAAACACAATAAAACTAAATACATAGCAATTGTTATTGTTATTTATTTACTGGCGAAACAAAGACACTTTATTGTCTAAATACATAGGTTACACGCAACATCTATTGTCAATGTATAAGTGTGTGTGAATAAATCTATATATATAAAATAGAATGTCTGTATGTATGTTCTTTATACACTCTTAAACTATTCGACCGAATTTTTACCAAAAGTATATAAAATAGGGGTAGAATTTTCCGAGGAGTGCTATAGAGTGTATAGTTTTTTGTTACCGATCTTTTTGGGAACCGGTATCCGAAATTTTTCCAATTTTCCGGGAAATAATTGACCGAATCTTAAAGAATTGTATTTAAAACGTTGTCTTTCGCAAATACCACATACTTACAATATTTTTTGTAATGCTTGTTGCGAAAGTTTGATTTGAGATTGAAATTAAATTCAAATAAGAAATAGTATTCAGTGAATACCGTTACGAATTGACGTTTTGTCTCGCGTGAATTTCGTTGCGTTTAAGTTTGTTACAAAGCTGAAACTTCAAGTCAAACGAACATAACGCGAGCAGTATTGAAATTGCAAATATAATCAGTTTTAAAATGTGAGTCAGTGATATTAATTGCAAATATTAATTGTAATAGTTCTAAATTGTGAGCCTGTGTGTGTTAATAATTTCTGTGAGTACGGAAGAGTCGGGAAGAGCGGAGATTGGGAACGTGAGGGAAAGCACGCGAGCGAGCAACGCACCTAATATTTCGAAATAGATAAGTAAAACTCTCAGTGTAGTTTTCCGTAAATACCACATACTTACAATATTATTTGTAATGCCTGTTGCGAAAGTTCGATTAAACGTGAGGGAAAGCACGCGAGCGAGCAACGCAATATTTTGAAATAGATAAGTAAACGATTTTTCTTCCAAATTTGAATTATCAACTTTATCTCTCTTAGAGGATTATATATAAAACAAAATTAAAAAAAAAATAATTTTAGAATGCCTTCAAAAAAGAGAAAATCTATTGGACAAATCAGTCTAAAAAACAAAATTAAATTATTAAGAGAAGCAGAGACCCCTCAACAGCGTAAAGCTCGACTTGAAGAAAATCGAAAAAGAAATGCCGAGTCAAGCGCAGCGGAGACGACTCAACAGCTTGAAGCCCAACTTGAAGAAAATCGAAAAAGAAATGCCGAGTCGAGGGCAGCGAAGACGATTCAACAGCTTGAAGCCCGACTTAAAGAAAATCGAAAAAGAAATGCCGAGTCAAGGGCAGCGGAGACGACTCAACAATGTGAAATTCGAGTAGAAAAAGATCGGTTACATGTTCAATCAAGGAAAACATTTATGCGGTTCGATTTGAAATTAGAAGCATTTAGTTATAATCCAAATTACGAATATCAATTTCATCCAAGAGTAATAATTGGAAAAATGGATGTAATACGTGATTATTGTCAAGCAAAAAGGTTTAAAACTGAAGCACCTGGAATGTGTTGTTCAAACGAAAAAGTTAAGTTACCGTTTTTAAATCACCTGACACACTTCTTATGTTTATGTCAGGAACTACGTCAGAATCAAAACATTTCCTACAAAACATAAGGAGGTATAATTCATGCTTTCAGATGACATCTTTTGGAGCAACTGTAACAGTTGGAGAAACTGGCTTTATGCCTACATTTAAAGTGCAAGGCCAAAGGGTATTCCCCATTATGATAGTCGAAATGCCCTCACTCCGCTTTTCGAAAAAAACTTATTGGAACTTATTTGTAAACTAAAAAGAATAACTTCTATCACCCTGTCCGCCTCCTGCTCCTCCCTCTCCTTTCTGGGGTGGCTAAAAACTCCTTTCCTTGTATATTAATTTTTTTCTCGGAAACCTCTTGTTAAAAAAATCTGTAAAAATTTGAGTATATAGGAGACAGAAGTAATAAATTTTATTCGCCAGTATATAGAATAACAATTAAGAAAAATAACAATTAAAAAATTAAAATAAAAATTAAACTATTTAACTTGGAAATTACATCAACGGACCAAAACCCTTGGTCGAAATTAATAATGTCTCGATGTGATCCGAAAAAAGTGCTGTGTGAATCCGACAAACCAAGTTGGCTCACGGTTTTTTCTATGTTCATATCGAAAAGACATTATATATATTGCCAGTCAAGTCGATTTAAAATTACTTAATTATATAGGAGACATACACCAGAATATACCTAAATTTTTTCAGATTTTCTTAAGGTCATCTTCGAGGTAAAAAAAATTCTGAAAAATTTTAAATCGTTATAACATTAAAACAAAAAAACGTACATAAAATTTTATTTTTTTAAAATACGTATTCTAATTTGTTCTAAATATACCAACCGATTTTTTTAAGTTTTCGTAGGTGCGCCGTCTTCAAAAATGCGAAAAACTGTATTTTTTAGGTTATTTTGCCTTCTATCTCGGGAACGCCGAAGTCGAAATATCTGAAAAAATTTGGGTATACAGGGGCCATACACCAAAATATATCCAAATTTTTTTAGATTTTTCCAAGGTCATCTTCAAGGTAAAAAAATTCAAAAAAATTCAAAACCGTTATATTTTCAAAGCTAGGAGGACGGCAACCCCAGATTTTTTTGAAAAAGAAAAGTAAAGTAACGATTATTTGTCAAACTTTTGAAAAAAAAGTGGCAGTTCCCAGTTTTTTGCCTTTCTAAACTTTTTTTCGTTAATTGATTGTCGGATAGCTACATAGTTCAACAAATGTATTTATTGATTATAAACAATTTAAAGAGACTACAACACTTTTTAACTTTACTACAAAAAGCTCTACAAACAAACTTCTTTTATTTTATAATATGTTAATGTATCATATGATGTACACTTTAAATATTTAATTAAAAATTAATTATGGACTAATAAACAAAAATAAATGCACTACAATAATCTACAAACAAAATACAATCGATTTCACACCTAATTTAAAAAAAAGTGTCAGTCGACTAACATCATTACAAATTCCTGCCTCTTGTCAGAGGTCAATACGGTCCGTTGTTTGTTCCGAATTACGCAAGAAATGCATAGACCGCATAAACGCATCAGACGCATCAACCTCAAGTCAAAATAGAAGCAGTCAATGCGCTGGGAGGAGTGCTAAGAATTCAGTACGATTAGTACAATCTAGGGAATTCTCTGCGCTACCAAAGCGCTTCCAAATGCGCGCATTGATTAAATCGGAACGACTTTCTATGCAGACTACGCGCTTCATGCGTAACTCGGAACGGACCTTTAGGGTGCTGTCACATGCAGGACGGAATTTCGGAAAACGGAATCTCGGAATCATTCTGATTGGTTAGCCCCATGGGGCTTGTATTGTGCTCCATGGGGCTAACCAATCAGAATGATTCCGAGATTCCGTTTTCCGAAATTCCGTCCTGCATGTGACAGCACCCTCAGAATACAACGAGCTATTTTACTATTTTTTTCGCACGGTTTTCTCAAAAGCAAAGGGCAAATGCCAGTGAGAGGTGATTTCAGGAGCCGTGCATTATAAACTTCTTGAAAATCATAGCAGTATCAACTCAAGAAGCAGTAATACGTATACAACCTTACGTAAGTCTACAGCCTTATAAAAAAGTTAATTAAAAACTATATTGTAACATTTTAAATTATCTGTATTTTCTCTTGAAAATATTAATTTACTCTATGAATTTATAAATTGTAAATATCAGTTTCCCAACCAATATGTAAGGCAATTTTAAAGTATTGCTGTTGTACAAATTCTATTACACTTATTTTATCTCACATTTAATAAGCGTTCCTAATTAATTCTTGCATTACATAATGTTTGCGATAATATTTAGGAAAGTCTAATAATTATTTTCAAAAATATGAGATTAATTGTTTTAATATTCATTTATATTTATACTTATATCCTGCACTTCTTACAAGAACATTACTATACAGTATCTTACACTTTTACACTTTTATTTTATCTTATATTTAGCAAATATTCATAGTAAATTCTTGCTATTCAGAAATTAAATGAGTAAATTCTTACTTTATTTTGTCTTACATTTAACAAGAGTTCCTAGTAAATTATTTTGCATATTGTTTACGATAATTTATATTCAATATTTATATGTTTAGATAATTCTATTAATTATTTTTAAAATGAAATATTAAGTAAAATTAATTGTTTTAATATCTATTTGTTACTATAATTATATTCTGTATTTCTTAAATAAACATTATTTTAGTATCTTCTCTATCAAACTTTTTATTTCGTTTTATATTTAACATGTGTTCTTAGTAAATTCTTGTTTTACATATTGTTTGCAATTACTAATATTTTTAAAAGTCAGTCCCTTTTAATTACAACCCTTTTTCTTAGATCTTATTTTCTAATTAAATATTTAAAGTGTACGTCATATGATACATTAACATATTATAAAATAAAAGAAGTTCATTTGTAGAGCTTTTTGTAGTAAAGTTAAAAAGTGTTGTAGTCTTTTTAAATTGTTTATAATTAATAAATACATTTATTGAACTATGTAGCTATCCGACAATCAATTAACGAAAAAAAAGTTTAGAAAGGCAAAAAACTGGGAACTGCCACTTTTTTTTCAAAAGTTTGACAAATAATCGTTACTTTACTTTTCTTTTTCAAAAAAATCTGGGGTTGCCGTCCTCCTAGCTTTGAAAATATAACGGTTTTAAATTATTTTGAATTTTTTTACCTTGAAGATGACCTTGGAAAAATCTAAAAAAATTTGGATATATTTTGGTGTATGGGCCCTGTATACCGAAATTTTTTCAGATATTTCGACCTCGGCGTTCCCGAGATAGAAGGCAAAATAACCTAAAAAATACAGTTTTTCGCATTTTTGAAGACGGCGCACCTACGAAAACTTAAAAAAATCGGTTGGTATATTTAGAACAAATTAGAATACGTATTTAAAAAAAATAAAATTCAATGTATGTTTTTTTGTTTTAATGTTATAACGATTTAAAATTTTTCAGAATTTTTTTTACCTCGAAGATGACCTTGAAAAAATCTGAAAAAATTTAGGTATATTCTGGTGTATGTCTCCTATATACTCAAATTTTTACAGATTTTTTTAACAAGAGGTTTCCGAAAAAAAATTAATATACAAAGAAAGGAGTTTTTAGCCACCCCAGAAAGGAGAGGGAGGAGGAGGAGGCGGACAGGGTGATAGAAGTTATTCTTTTTAGTTTACAAATAAGTTTCAATAGGTTTTTTTCGAAAAGCGGAGTGAGGGCATTTTGACTATCATAATGGGGAATACCCTTTATCACAGAGCAGGATCAATACTTCCTTATCCTAATGAAAAGCCGAAATTTTTACTATTTTATGGGTGATGAACAAGTAGAAGTCGATCAACGCTGTGAAAACATTACAGGAATAAGGCGAAACATTGTTTTAATTGTAATGGCCAGAGATTATTACAACAAAATAATAATTTAATAAAGATATTCAAAACGGCATTGGACAGAATGCCTACGGATGAATATAAAGTTATAATACGAGCAGACAAGAGACCAGTTGACGAACATGAACGTCGTTTCAATGCTCCAACTATTAATGAAGTGGCAGTTGTAATAGTTGGAGATGAATACGATAGGCGAGATATAATTAGTCATAGAAGGAGCGAAATTTTATAACGTATTTCAGAAACACATAGATCATATGATGCTTTTCAGTATCCATTAATATTTTGGCAAGGTGAGGATGGATATCACTTAAACATAATGCAAATTGATCTAGCACTGGTAGAACTACGAATAAAAAAGTAAGTGCTAAAGATTTTTATGCATATCGAATAATGATAAGAGCTGGTTTAGCAAACCATATTTTAGAATGTCGCCAGCTTTTCCATCAATTTACTGTTGATATGTACGCCAAAATTGCGAGTAAACGTCTTCTTTATATTCGGTTAAACCAAAAGAAACTTAGAGTTGATAATTATATTCATTTACGTGATGCTGTGGTAAATGATGGAAATGTTGCAGACATTGGACAAATTGTTATATTACCGGCTACATTTACAGGGAGTCCAAGACATATGCATGAATATGCTCAAGATGCAATGACATATGTTCGAACATATGGGCGTCCTGATCTCTTTATTACATTTACATGTAATCCAACTTGGCCTGAAATTAAAGAAGAGCTTTTGAATGGTCAGGCACCAACTGATCAGCATGATTTAATAGCAAGAGTTTTTAAGCAAAAACTAACAAAACTAATGTATTTAATAATTAAAAGTGAAATTTATGGGGAAATTCGCTGTTGGATATATTCAATCGAGTGGCAAAAAAGAGGTCTTCCACATGCTCATATCTTAATATGGCTTAAGGACAAAATTCGTTTAAATCAAATTGATAGCGTTATTTCGGCGGAGCTTCCGAATCCAGAGGAAGATCCTATACTTTTTGAAATTATCACTAAGAACATGATTCATGGATCGTGTAGACCACTAGATCGTAATTCTCCTTGCATGAAGGAAGGACAATGTACAAAAAAGTACCCTCGCGAACTGAAACAGGAAACTCAAACTGGAAATGGTGGCTACCCTCTTTACAAAAGACGAAAATTAGGAGAAGGGGGATACTCTGCGATTATCAAACTTAAGAGAAACAACCGGTATAGACAAATTGAGGTAGATAACAGATGGATTGTACCTTATACTCCTCTGCTTTCAAAAATATTTCAAGCCCATATCAACGTTGAATACTGTAATTCAGTAAAATCCATTAAATACATTTGTAAATATGTTAATAAGGGTAGTGATATGGCAGTTTTTGGATTTGCGAAAGATAAAACGACAATAGATAAAATTACACAATATCAGATGGGAAGGTATATCAGCAGTAATGAAGCAGTTTGGCGTATTCTGAATTTCTCAATTCACGATCGTTATCCAACTGTTGTCCATTTAAGTGTTCATCTAGAAAATGGACGAGTTTATTTTACGCAAATAACGCCAGAGAAAGATCAATGCAACCACCAAATACAACATTGACAGACTTCTTTCTTTTGTGTCAACAACAAGATTCTTTTGCGAAAACATTGTTGTATTCAGAAGTACCAAAATATTATACTTGAAATACATGTAAAAAAATGTTCTGCAAGAGGAAACAAGGTGCGCGAGTACCAGGATATAATGTGTATGCAACAGAAGCCTTAGGACGTGTTTATACGATTCACCCAAATAATGCTGAATGCTATTATCTGAGATTGTTGCTTCACACAATCAGAAGACCGACTTCTTTTACAGTATTGAAAACTGTTAACGGAGAAGTATGTCAAACATATAGAGAAGTGTGTGAAAAGCATGGTTTACTTGAGAATGATAAACATTGGGAAACAACATTGTCTGAGGCTTCTCTCATATGTTTTCCAGGTCAACTACGAAATCTTTTTGCAATTATAATAACAACTTGTGGGCCCTCAAATCCAAATAGTCTGTGGGAGACATATAAAGAAAGCATGAGTGAAGATATTCTAAGAGAAGCGCGCAGAGTTAATCCTATCATAAATTTGAATTTTTCATCTGAAATATTTAATCAAGCTCTCATATTAATTGATATACATTAAATGTATATCAATAAACGGAAAAAATTTACATCAATTAGGAGTAGAAGCACGCGAAGTAGATATGAGGGACTTAATAGGGACATTTTGCGAGAAAAAAATTATAATATTGATGAGTTGGAAAGATTTGTGGAAAATAATAAGCCACTCTTGATTGATGATCAAAGATTGGCATATGATGCAATTCTAGATAAAATTACAAATAGAAAAAGTGTACTTTTTTTCATTGATGCACCAGGAGGGACAGGAAAAACATTTATGATTAATTTGCTGCTTGCTGAAATACGAAAGCAAAATGAAATTGGTCTTGCAGTAGCATCATCTGGAATTGCATCAACATTATTGGATGGAGGTAGAACAGCACATTCAGCATTAAAACTACCTTTGAATCTTGCAAACTCAGAAACTCCAATTTGTAATATTAGCAAAAGTTCTGGACAAGCGCGTATTAAAAATGTGCAAAGTAATTGTGTGGGATGAGTGCACTATGGCACATAAGAAAGCTCTTGAAGCGCTTGATCGAACTCTGCAAGACATAAGAGGAAATAAGCGATTAATGGGAGGAGCTATTGTAGTTCTGGCGGGAGATTTTCGCCAAACATTGCCAGTTATTCCGCGATCGACACCAGCGGACGAATTGAATGCATGCCTCAAACAATCGTATCTTTGGAAACACATACAAAAAAATAAAATTAACGACAAATATGCGAGTTTATATACAGGGAAATGTAATTGCACATAACTTTGCGCATGAATTGTCGCGCCTTGGTGGTGGAAAATTCTCTACTGATTCAAAAACAAATCTACTTTCATTTCCAAAAGATTTTTGCATGTTGGTGTCCTCGGTTCAGGAAATTGTGAATAAAGTTTTTCCAAATATATGCAATAATTTTAAAAATCATAAACGGCTTTGCGAAAGAGCAATTTTGGCACCTAAAAATGATAACGTTAATGATATTAATATACAGATACAGGATCAGCTTCCTGGGTCCGTGACTACTGTCACGATTTTTTCACTCCCGGTCGTGCCCGGGGTGAGTGCCGGATCAAAAAAAGAAGAGGAGAGAAGGGTGGAAGGCCTCTCCGACGAGTCTCTCACACGGGCCGAAATTTTAACGCAAAATTGATTATTGGGCGCCAGACGCGTCACTCGCGTCCACTAAGAATCCCGAAACGAAAAATAATACCAATCCAACCAAACGTAATGCCGAACCTAATTAATCCGGTGTGTGAGAGATCGGACAGCTCGGCTAAGAAGTGTGGGCGGGGTTGATAGAAGGGCAGCGCGATATTCGGCGGGGTGACACGAAAATCACGAACTCAGACCATTAAAAGAGAAATAACAACGTTTATTCGGAGGTCATTCTCCCGTGAAATAATCGGTGCCAGCCGGCCGTCGTTATTAAGCCATAATCAATCGAATAAATAATCACGCGGACGCCAGAAAAAAAACGAACAATGCTAGTAGCGCGGGCGTCAAAATAAACGGAGGATTACGTTATTTTACAAGGGACGCGCCGAGTGCGCGGTTAATAAGTCAGAGAACAGTAATAACAATTAAGCTTATCGTTACCGTAAGGCATCGGCGAAAGACACAGCCGCATGTGAATTAACCGGAGTAACCGCGAAATAATAGTATCAATAACGCAAAGGAACGCGAAATAGTAGTGGGTCACGCCCGGAGCGCATGAACGCCACGTCCCAAGCCGCACCGAAGTTCTGTTGCCAAATGGTCCTTAATCTAACGCGAGTATCTTAATCTAACGCAAGTATTTTAATCTAACGCGAGTATCTTAATCTAACGCACGCGATAATTGTAGCGCGAATAACGTCCAAAGGTCCTCGTCATAACGCAAAATACCGTAGCTTACGCGAAAGTACGGGATTTCCGCGAGTAACAACGCAAGATACTACAATTAACGCGAAAACACGCAATTTACCGCGAGTACGAACGGAGCGCAATAGTAATCCACCGCGAATCATACGGTAACGCAAGAAACAGCCAAATGATTAATCTTCTAACGCACTAAAATTTCCAACGTAACGCACTTAGTCTAACGCGAACGATAAATAGGCGAACATTCCAGACGCGATCATTACCGCGTGTACGATCTATGTCCCGACCGGGCGAATTACTACGCGATAATCCTGCGTTCGCAAACACTAAGGTCGGAAGAGACGGCGAATTTGCGACATGAAACTCCGCGGACCCATCTTCCCCGATCTCCAGAAGCTCTGTCAATTCGACCGCGATCCCTCGGCCACGAGACCATTCCGGTGCCCCTCGCTTTTGCTCTCGATCGCTCAATTACGCCGTATCGGCGGATCACCATTACCGCGATTACATTAGAGCGAGAGCGCAACCCGGAAGACAGTGTTGTGGCTTTACATGATACCGAATACCGAGGCAACCTCACCGTTCGTTTGCTCCTCTCCGGAAGCTCCTCGCCGTCGCCCCAAGGGTCGAAAGATTCGCTGAGAAGATCGTCACATGACTCGGCAGGGAAATCGCTAAGAGAAGTACCGCGACGGACGACTTCGAAACGTGCGTTGGCTATCGAGGACGATCCAGGAGTGCTCCCGAAATTTCGCTCGATCGCGGAATCAATTGCGCGCCCCACCCCGGGCGCACGCAGCCGCTCGACGCTATAGCGGGGACCAATTAAGGGCGAGCCCGCAAGCTTGCGACGTATCCTTGCGCAGGGTCGACAATTCCGGCTCTCGCAGGGCGCTCAAGGTTTCTTCGCGCACACGACGATTTCGCCGGGATCCTTCCCGGTAGCAGACGAGACGTTAATGTCTCTGTTTCCTCCGTCTCGGTCCCGGGAGGGTGGCCACCAATCCCGGCATCCGATCTATCGATGAGGAAAGCAGGTGACTTCTGCCCCGGCGTCCCAGGGCCCCGCCTCTACGGGTCCGTCCGTCGCTGGGTCACGCGTCGCGCGCGTGTCCTTCCGCGCTCCCTGGCGCTCGTCGGCCTGCGAGTCTCGCCGTGGTCCGCTCCCGCCGATCAATTTTCCGGCTCGATTCCTCCTGGTCGATTCCGCATTCTATGATCCGCTGCATCTCCTCAGGAACTCCCGTCTCAGCTCGGTGAGGCGCCACGCAATAATACAAAATAACAAAAGAAAGAATCAAAATACGGAAACGCAATTATAATTATGCCCCTGAAGATCTCTCGCTCTGTCTCTGTGAATCGTCCTCGGGCGCGAAAGGGTATCGATTACCGAAATCCCGCGCCTTGTGACGGCGGCGGGGCGCTGCCACAATGCAGCGAAACTGCAACGTCACACCACATACAAATCTATCGATTCTGTCATAGAAAGTGAGCAGGCTGTATTTTATCCTATTGAATTCCTAAATTTTTTGACGCCAGCAGGAATGCCACCACATAGATTAATTTTGAAAATTGGATCACCAATAATATTATTGCGAGATCCACCTAAAATGTGTAATGGAACTAGGTTAAGTGTGAAAAAACTTATGCCAAATGTAATAGAGGCGACAATATTAACTGGCAGTGCTAAAGGAGAAGATGTGTTCATTCCACGCATTCCTATAATACCTACTGACATGCCTTTCGAATTTAAGCGATTGCAATATCCAGTACGACTTGCATTTGCAATAACCATAAATAAAGCACAAGGACAATCATTAAAAGTGGCAGGTATTAACTTAGAAAGTCCATGTTTTTCCTATGGTCAACTATATGTTGCGTGCTCAAAAGTGGGCACGCCAAAAGATTTATATATTTATGCACCGGAAGGAAAAACAAAAAATATTGTGCACGCACGCACGCACGCACGCACGCACGCACGCACGCACGATGTGCAAAATCCGACCGAGCAACCTCCCCGTGGTGCACATCGGATTACGCAAATACCGGCGGTATTGTGTTGAAATCATAAAAAAACATGGGTTATCTTAAATTGCGATATTTCGTTTATTAATATTAATAATTTATATTTTATAATTGTACAATCTGTTATTTAATATAATTATATTAAATAAAAAATATATTGTGCAATTTTAAATATTATAAATTAATCTATATATATAAATATAATAAAATTTGAATAAAAATGAATATAAAGAATTTTTTGCAATTTCCTAATAAGCCTGATAAAGGAATTTTTTTCGATTAAGGATATTAAAATACAAATAAAGTCGTTTGAAGAAAAACGACTCCCGGGCGAAGCCCGGGTAACCAGCTAGTACATTTATTATAATAAGCGACATATATATTACAGAAAAATAATGTTTATTAATATTTTTTTTTTAACTTATCATAAAGGACCCCGCACTAAACCACGTGATTTTTGGCCCCAGTAAAAATGGCCGAATTTTTAATATGTTATACTTTTTGGGTCATTGAACAAATATTTCCTCAGGCAAAATGTCAAAAAATGGACAGTTTTGGTGTTGTAACCCTTAGAAGCTTGAGGTCAGACCAACAAAGATATCACTTTCGGATCAATGCGGTCAAGGCCGTAGCCAAGGGGAGGTCCGAGAGGGTCCGGACCTCCCCCGAAATTAAAAAAAAAAAACAAATATTAGTAAACATTATGTTCAATACAATAAACGTAATTTTTTCTTACTAAAAAAATATTTATTTTCCAGAAATAAGTACTGTTTTAAACAATGGCTTTTAAAATATTTATTTACACGATAAAAACTCTCTATACCTTAGTAAATATATGTTTCAGTAGTGTCAAGATACTTTTGTGCATAGACATTTTATGATACACTATTGACAATTTACTTCTATCAAAAATTTGATATATTAAATATTAAAAATTGATACATTTTTAGTTCATCCACTTTTTATTTAATATAACATTTTTTAAGAAAATTTTTAAAATTAAAACCAATTAACAATTTATTAATAATATTAATAAAAAACCGTTTAACGGATTTACGTTCAGAATTGATCACAATCAAAAATCGTTAATAATAATAGTCTACTTCTTATCAAAATTTGAGTCAATTATATCTAAAATTAAAAATTAAAAATTCATGTACAGGGTGTATCAAGACGATACAGAGCGGTACGGCGGGTTGCCCATTCGAGCAGGCGCGCATGGCCGTTCACAATTGCGTTGACTTCGGTGCATCACCTATCACTCGCATATCTTTTTTATAATAAAATGGACTTTGTAGCGCCCGAAGTTGCAATACAATTGTGATGGATTTCCGTAGCAGTAACGTTAAAACAGAAGTCGAGATGACAATAATACAGGTTATGAAATAAATTTTATTAAGAAAACGAAAGACATCTTCTCTCTTACGAAAAAAGCTCGTACCATAGTCCATCATAATCATGATATATTATAATTTTATTACTTAAATTATTTTTTGCACACAATGTTTATGCACAGGACAAAAGTCAGCAATTAGTATATGTGTGCAAATTTAAATTATAAGTCGGCTAATAAATTTCATTTAATGTAAGTTTAAATAATGGCAGAAATCACCATTAACAAATCTTACAATATTCATTTTGTTTAAGTAATTAATAATTTATCATTAAATTGATAATCAATTTAATATATCAATACTAATGAGCATTATATAATTCTTTATATAAATGATGCTGCTGCATCTTAAAAATCTTAATCTTAATCTCATAAACAAGAGGTTTATTAGTATAAAATATACAATTTTAAATATGATGCTAATAAATAGTTTATATAAAGCAAATTATCATATTTAATGAATATTTTTCAGCAATAAATTCCTTGTAGATTTATATGAGATTCAGTAGCATTATTTACATAAAGATGCTTATTAGCATCAGTATATTGAATTAATTATTAATGTTAATGATGAAATATTAATAATCTGAAATAAATGTTGTTAGACATAAGATCCGCTGATAATCGTTTTTATCGTTATAAATAACGATGGAAACGGTTATCAACGGATCTCGTGCCTAATAACATTTATTTCAGATTGTTAATATATATATATATTATCACGTCTTTTTCACTCCCGGAGCGGTCCGGGCCGTGTGACGGATCAAAAGAGGAAGGAGAGAAGAATGATAGGCCTCTCCGGCAGTTCTCTCGCACCCCCGACACTCCACTAACCGAATTTTATTGTTGGGCGCCGGACGCGTGAATTCGTGTCCGCGAAATCGCGAGAAACTAAAGAGAGAGACGCAAGGCGAAATAAATCGGTGTGCGAGGAATCGGCTAGCTCGACTTAGTAGCAGGGCGCGCTCTCAGAAAAGATTTCTAATAACGAGACAAAAAATATTCTTGACATATTTAATCTCATCACAACCTGAAGTAGTATAGAAATAAAACAATATTGAGATTAAATCAATAATTCCTATTCTCTTCTCTCGAATAAAATAAGATTGACTTAATATCTTGAGACAAGAATATTAGGTTATAAGAATATTAAGTTATAACGTCGCGTGAAGATTAGTCTAAACGCAAGAATATATAAGCTTAAATTTATATATGTTATTCTTGTCTCAAGATAATTAAGTCAATCTTATTTTATTCAAGAGAAGAGAATAGGAATTATTGATTTAATCTCAATATTGTTTCATAACGCGCGATGTTAGAGCCATAATATTAGGCGTGATTCCGCGCGACGGCCGCGCGCCGCGAAACGTCTGAGATGCATCTAAATATCCATTATCCAGATATTATTCCTGAAATAGGTCCTCTTGAGCCATTATCATGTATTAGAATGGAAGCTAAACATAGAGAAGGAAAACAAATAGCCTATTCGTCTGCCAACAGAATCAATTGATCTTATTCTATTATTATTGCTATAAAAGGCACCAACTTAAATTTTGCTGTCGGTTACTGGCTGGAAGAGGTTTATCCTTGAAAATATTATTTTTATCCGTTCAGACTGTCCATATAAGACTGAGGTAAAATAATTTTCTAGTTTTCGTTATATATTACCTGAAGATATATGTTTCGCAAAATGGAATATTGTTAAATGGATTAAAATTAATGACTCTCATTATGAGAATGGCATGTTGGTTGTTGTAGATTGGGAAAGAAGTAAAAATCTTCAATTTGGTTATATTTATACAATATCTGTATCCAGAGATAATATTGTATATTTTTTACTTAAGAAACTTACGACAGTAAATTTTAATACTCATTTCCATGCTTATAAAATTGATTTCACTGATCAATGGCATTACTTAAAATTTCAAGATTTGGCTATCCATACAGCAACCAACATCAGAATTATTGCTAATGATCAACGATTGGTTCCGTTCCGTTTTATTCTCCATTGATTTCTCTATGAAAGATAAATCAATGGAGAATAAAACGGCTTTCTATCAAATACGTTTTGTATGATCATAAATGTAAAATCATAAATCATAAAAATAATCGAAAATCATACGTTTTGTATAAAAACGTAATAATAAAACGTTACAAAATAATAGCTGTTTTTGTTCATAAATACCTTTATTTTATTCTATCACAAAAAGGATCTTGAAAAAATAACATAATAGATTCCTAACAATCTACAAATTCTCTTTTTGCAAGAATAGAATAAGATTTTTTTTTCAGATTCGTCTATTATTGAATCAAGAATATTATAGGATTGTCACAAAGTTCTATCTGCATCTTTCTGAGAAAGTTAGAGGGATAGTATCAAGAATATTTTATTCTAAACTTAAGAAATTTTCTAATTAAGATTAAAATATTGTTGTTTCAATACTAAATATGATTGGCCCTATTTCGATCTTATTTTATGATAGATTTAAGAGTAATAGCATTGTATCTAGAAATCTTTTCTGAGGGTGGCGGGGTTGATTAAGGGTAGCGCGATGTTCGGCGGGATGACACGCAAATCATTAACTCAGTCAGCTAACAAATGAAAAGGAATATTTATTGTAGAATAACTTTCGGAAAACAATGCTGTCATTTTGGCTTCCATTAATCAGAAAAAGCAAATAGATAGCTGATAACATGGGCGTCAAGTTTTGAACAATAAGAATGGCAGTAACGCGGACGCCAGAAATAAGCGGAGAATTACGTTAATTTAGTAAACGCGCGGAAGGCGCCATTAATGAGCAAGATAATACTGGTAGAAAACTAAACTCACAAATACTTCGAAATCATAGCAGTCACGCAGATAATAATAGTAGAGTATTAAACTAACAAATAATATAGAATAAAAACTATGAGGAAGTAATATGCAAGTTTCTACTTGCACACTTAAAAACTATGAGAAAACAATGTGCAAGTTTCTACTTACACACTTTTTTATTATACCGACTTTTTTTCACCGACTTATAACGTCGCGTGAAGATTGGTCTAAACGCAAGAATATATAAGCTTAAATTTATATATGTCATTCTTGTCTCAAGATATTAAGTCAATCTTATTTTATTCGAGAGAAGAGAATAGGAATTATTGATTTAATCTCAATATTGTTTTATTTCTATACTACTTCAGGTTGTGATGAGATTAAATATGTCAAGAATATTTTTTGTCTCGTTATTAGAAATCTTTTCTGAGAGCGCGCCCTGCTACTAAGTCGAGCTAGCCGATTCCTCGCACACCGATTTATTTCGCCTTGCGTCTCTCTCTTTAGTTTCTCGCGATTTCGCGGACACGAATTCACGCGTCCGGCGCCCAACAATAAAATTCGGTTAGTGGAGTGTCGGGGGTGCGAGAGAACTGCCGGAGAGGCCTATCATTCTTCTCTCCTTCCTCTTTTGATCCGTCACACGGCCCGGACCGCTCCGGGAGTGAAAAAGACGTGATAATATATATATATATTAACAATCTGAAATAAATGTTATTAGGCACGAGATCCGTTGATAACCGTTTCCATCGTTATTTATAACGATAAAAACGATTATCAGCGGATCTTATGTCTAACAACATTTATTTCAGATTATTAATATTTCATCATTAACATTAATAATTAATTCAATATACTGATGCTAATAAGCATCTTTATGTAAATAATGCTACTGAATCTCATATAAATCTACAAGGAATTTATTGCTGAAAAATATTCATTAAATATGATAATTTGCTTTATATAAACTATTTATTAGCATCATATTTAAAATTGTATATTTTATACTAATAAACCTCTTGTTTATGAGATTAAGATTAAGATTTTTAAGATGCAGCAGCATCATTTATATAAAGAATTATATAATGCTCATTAGTATTAATATATTAAATTGATTATCAATTTAATGATAAATTATTAATTACTTAAACAAAATGAATATTGTAAGATTTGTTAATGGTGATTTCTGCCATTATTTAAACTTACATTAAATGAAATTTATTAGCCGACTTATAATTTAAATTTGCACACATATACTAATTGCTGACTTTTGTCCTGTGCATAAACATTGTGTGCAAAAAATAATTTAAGTAATAAAATTATAATATATCATGATTATGATGGACTATGGTACGAGCTTTTTTCGTAAGAGAGAAGATGTCTTTCGTTTTCTTAATAAAATTTATTTCATAACCTGTATTATTGTCATCTCGACTTCTGTTTTAACGTTACTGCTACGGAAATCCGTCACAATTGTATTGCAACTTCGGGCGCTACAAAGTCCATTTTATTGTAAAAAAGATATGCGAGTGATAGGTGATGCACCGAAGTCAACGCAATTGTGAACGACCATGCGCCTGCTCGAATGGGCAACCCGCCGTACCGCTCTGTATCGTCTTGATACACCTTGTACAAGTACTCATATATTTGTATTGTCAAAATTTCATTAAATTGTATTGGGATCTGACATTCGTCGCCATGACATCTGGTGGTCGAAAGTGAAAGCACTGTATGGAATGGATCTCGTGGCATTGTACAGGCTTGACGTGCGGTCGTACTGGTTTTGCGTTACTGTATTTTTATTAATATGGAATTTGCTCCGCGTTGTAAATCTACGAACGGAATTAAGTGTTCAGTTCGCGGTTGTAAAAGTAAGGTTGATCGTAATTTAAATGTTCGATTTCATCTCTCGAAAATTTAATTTGGCAGTTGGATTTTTGATATTTTTTATTTTATTTCACATAATGAGTAATAACAAGTAGTTTATTAAAATGTTAAACACATATATCATCTTATATCAACTTTTAAAATAAACTTTATCACATTAACATGTTAACATTAATATAAATATATACTCATTCTTTTAACTTTTTCTATACCTTATAATCCTATATCTAATGACTTCCTATATCTAATGACTTTCTATATCTTATAACTTTTAACCCTTTTGTATTTCTGAAAACTTTTGTATATAATCTTTTATATAACCTTTAATCATTTCTATATCTTATAACTTTTAACACTTTTATAATCCTATGACTCAATGTTTTCACTAGCATCTTTTATTGAACTTTCAGTTCTTAAACAGATTTCATGCAACATAATGCCATAGTATACTTTTTTTAATTCTTTTAACATTGTGGTAAGAAATATTTCATTTCGATTAACCCTTAGAATAAATAAATTTTTATCAAAAGTAGAATATATCACAAACAAAGTTGACTTTAAATTGAGCACTGCCATTCCTAATTGCGCCTGTCCATAATATCGATGTTTTTCTTTCAAATAAATATTTTCTTTATCTTTAATTAAACTTTTCCCCACTTCGTTATTCACGGTGTCCTCGATAGTCATTGTCTTCCCTTTGAATGGACATTTAATTTCTAGCAACTCTGTAGGTCTTCCATCCTTAAAGATCACTCCATCAGGGGAATAAGCCAACCATGGATTTTGCTGAGATACTACTAGTCCAGTTTCGATCACTTCTTTACTAGTCTTCTTTTTAAATGCGTCACGAGCTTCTCCTTCAGTTTTTTTCCCATATTCAGTATATTCACTCTTAAAATTCTTTGGAGTAAAAGTATCATTGCACTTTTTTTCCAATTTGCTTTTGTGTTCTTTGTATAAGTATAAAGATTGTAACAAATTGAACCTGTTATGCGATATTGACGTTCTTCATGCCAGTATGCATACCACAGTTTAGTGTTCTCACATATTTGTTGCAGATCTTTTGATAATTTTATAATAGTATCTTGACAACAATTTTTGAGTGGATTGACATTAAAATTTTTAATTGTTTCCATCAGTTCGCTCTCTTGCAACTGGAAGATGGTCTTTATAGCTTCCTTCTCAGCGTCAGTGATTTTACTTTCGTTTCGTTGAACATTGATCGGATTATGCCTGCCAAATCTATAAAACATATTATTAATACATAAATAATTGATAATCTTCGAGTCAAGTTAACTAAATACAGTATTTTTGGATTGAACTAACATGTGCTTTGTGAAAGCTGAGTTAGGCAGTTTGCTAATGATTTCGGCTCGAATAATTGACTGCTGAGATTCAGATATTTCTTTGGCTGCAGCTGGTGTAAAAACTTCAGTCCTCTTATTTACTTTGGTGATTGTTTTTAGATGTTGGTTTTCTGGAAAACTTTCAGCTTCTGAATTTTTTCGGGCTTTATCATTTTCAACAGATTTTTCGCTGTTATTATTAAGAATGATTTTTCTCTTTTTTCTGAGCTGAGAAAAGCAAGCATGTTCCATAAGAGGAGCTGGTTTATAATTTTCCAGAGTCTTTTGCTGTACCTGTTTCCATTTGCATTGCTTATCGGTACACGAGAAAACCTCGAGCGCATCGTCTTTTCTAACAACAAATATTATATTAATTAAATTGATTTTCTTCTCACACCTAAGATCTGGCTAAGATTAGTCATTATTAGTGATTAATCAATGTTACTGCTACAGCTGTCAAATAATGAAGGTTAGGAACTTACCGGTAGCAGTATAACAGAGTGGCTATAATATGCTTGCATTTTTCGCCTAATCCGGCTTTACATGAACAAATCATAGATATAATTTTTCCACTATTTAATATTTCCCCATTTATTTCATGCGGAGTTCCTTTCAAATGAGAAGTTTGTAAACACAGAGCTGTAAAGCTCACAACATCACTTCTCATGTTTTGTTCGTTTATTCCACATTTAATTATATGTCCTGCTTTTAAAATTCTTTCGCCTTCAATAAACTTTCTCTGCGCAGGATTTGCACCAGCCAATCACAAATATTTTCCATCGATATTAACATTTTAATAACAGACTAGGACTGGTATTAATAGTCGGATCTTATTTCAAGACTGTCTTAAGTAATGTCTTAAGATGCTAATACGGAGTTCCTTTCAAATAAGAAGTTTGTAAACACAGAGCTGTAAAGCTCACAACATCACTTCTACGATGCTCTGTGATTGGTTCATTACATTTTAAGATTGTACTTAAGACGGTCTTAAATATAAAAACCGACTATGAATACCGGATGATTACAAGATTATATAAAAGATTATATACAAAAGTTTTCAGAAATAGAAAAGGGTTAAAAGTTATAAGATATAGTAAGTCATTAGATATAGGAAGTCATTAGATATAGGATTATAAGATGTAGAAAAAGTTAAAAGAATGAGTATATATTTATATTAATGTTAACATGTTAATGTGATAAAGTTTATTTTAAAAGTTAATATAAGATGATATATGTGTTTAACATTTTAATAAACTACTTGCTATTACTCATTATGTGAAATAAAGTAAAAAATATCAAAAATCTAACTGCCAAATTAAATTTTAACTTTCTTTATTTAATAAACACAATCGAATTAAGTAAAAGGTTATAAAAGGTTTACATTTCCATAAATTTATTATCGCTTAGAATGAGTGAACTCATATTAATCGTTGCACAAATAACTACAAAAATGTCTTCTAAAATTGATACAAGTGCAACAGGCATTTTTGAACCTACAATTTTAAAAGTTTTTATTCTCTGATTAGATCGTTCTACGTGAACTCTAGCTGTAGCTATTTTACATGTCAAAATTGATTCCGCTTTAGTAAATTGCTTTTTGTCTTTTAAAAATGGTGGTCTTATGCACTTTAAACGATTTAATTCACATACTTTATCAATTAAAAACCCTTTGTCAACCATTACTGCATCACCAGGTTGCAATAATTTTACTAAATTACTTTGTTCAAATATAACTGTGTCACTTACTCTTCCACCATAAGGCTTACTAATATATGAAATATTTCCTGCTGGTGTAACACCGGTCATTATTTTACACGTTTCAGAGCCTTTATAATGAGAATATGTCAGTAATTGACAGCAAAGCTTTGCTGGTTTTTGGATAAAAACTTCAGTGCAATCAACTACTACTCTAACGTCTTCAAAGTCTTTAAAACACAGTGGCAAATTTTTTGCAATTTCCTCTTTTGATGGCCAAGGAATTGCTACTTTCAAGCACTTGCTTAATATCTTTATCATTTCATAAAATACTCGCTGACAATGCTTTGCTGTGTAACAATTAAACATAATAGCTAAGAAACTATACGAAACATTTTGTTTTAACTTTACGTATGTCATAATAATTCTATCTTTTATGTTCATCCTGACGTTACTTTTTTCAAATTTATCTTTATATACAAGTTCTACGATTTCAACAATAGTATTTAAAATTGCAAAAGATGCGATTCCTGTTGAAGTACTTAATTCGCTATCATTTTTAATAAAATTAACGAATTTTATAATCGGTGTTATATAATCACTGTTGACTTGCACTTCAGCATTTCGAAATGATGGAGCACTAACACTTGGAGCCTCCTCAACAGGAATTTCATGTGTAGACACAACTGCAGGACTTTCTTCTTCATTGGTCATTTTTTCTTGCATTACATCAGGCCCTTCTGTTCTTTGCTCTATTAATTCTTCCCTTTGACAATTCCTTCTTATTTGTCTCTGGAGTCGTGCTTCATCAGCTTCTACACTTGCAGTTTGTCTTGTAGTACTGCTTGGCAAATTGCATGATGGAACAGCAGTTTTCTTCAAGCGTCGTCTCGTTTTTGCAACATCTATCATCAAATTATTCACCGTTAATTATTATTGAAAATGTATCATTTACAATTTTTTTTTGTTATGTCCCTCGGGTGAGGGAAAGCATGTGCCTTCAACATTTACACATTCACGATGCTTTAGGTTAAACAAAATCTCAAACTAATTTTTCCTGTCAAAAATTAACTTTTACCTGGCAGTATATAATCCTCTTTCTTGAAATGCAGCGAACACACTCTCGTATCCTTACACGAGGTCACTTTCTGTATTTTTAATGCATCTTTCCAGGCTTTGAAACGATCAATTTTCTCTAAATTGCCAAAATAATTTTTGACATGAACGAAGCACTCTTTGGGCTTGGGGAAGCTATGGAATCGAACATTTAAATTACGATTAACACTTTTACAACCGCGAACTGAACATTTAATTCCGCTCGTAGATTTACAACGCGGAGCAAATTCCATATTAATAAAAATACAGTAACGCAAAACCAGTACGACCGCACGTCAAGCCTGTACAATGCCACGAGATCCATTCCATACAGTGCTTTCACTTTCGACCACCAGATGTCATGGCGACGAATGTCAGATCCCAATACCAGATTGCAAGCACGTGTACTGTACCGGGACTCACCCCACTTTCCTCTAAAATTTCTACACAACTTGTGATGAAATTATTCAAAATAAATTAGTTGATAGAATAAATTCTGCTAAGTATTTTTCGATACTGGTTAATAAAACGACTGATATTTCATGACAAGAACAAATGTCAATTTGTGTTAGATATACGGAGCCCAAAGATGATATATTTATATTGCACGAAGATTTCTTGAGTTTTGTTTCAGTTGAGAGAACTACAGGAACATTTTTAGCTAGTGCAATTCTTTTAGAATTAAAACGTTTAGGAATTAACTGCGAACACTTAATCGGACAAGGATATGATGGTGCCGCCGTAATGAAAGGATGTTTTAACGGTGTACAGGCAGTAATCCGTGAGATTCACCCGGAAGCTTTGTACGTGCACTGCAGCGCGCATTCGCTGGCTTTGGCTCATTCTTGCCAAATATAGTCTATTCGAAATACTATTGGCATTATAAAATCGATTGGAAACTTTCTAAAGTACTCAGCAAAGCGTACCACTTGTTCAAAAAAAAATATAACGAAAAACTATCCTAAAACCAAATGGCAAACCCTTACGGCAATATGCGAGACTCGTTGGGTTGAAAACAATGATGGGTTAATAAGATTTAAAAAAATTTTAAAGCGATTGTTGATACGTTGGAAGATTTAAGCATGGATGCGGATTCTGAAACTTCATCAAAAGCGACTTCTTTTCTGCGATCGATTATTGCCAGCGACTTTATCATAAGCTTGTGTTGCTTAGGCATGCTATTTTCATACACATTGTCTTTGGAATATACACACTTTGGAAAATCCTACAATCTCCCGAATGTGACTTAGTAGCTGCATTACAACATGTCGACATTATAATACAGACTGTTCAAGATATTCGCGAAAATGTCATTTCAAAATTTGCAACAATATTCAAAACCGCACTCGATTTACTCGAAACTGTAAATGAAGAAATAAAAATTCCGCGAATAGCATTACGACAACAGCATAGAGGAAACTATAATACACAAGATCCAGAAACATATTTTAGAATTAGTATCATGATACCACTCTTGGATGACTTCACCGATAAGCTGCGCTCCAGATTCAAAAATCATAAATCGATATCATCATCCCTCTATATTTTGATACCATCCGTGTGCGCAAAAATAAGAGTGTGTTTCAAGTTGACAATTTTGAACTTTATGAAAGATTTTTGGAGTATGACTCTCTACAAGCGGAATTTGATTTGTGGAGAACAAAGTGGCTGAAAAAATCAGACGTAGATCGACCGACGTGTGCTATTAAAACTCTCGGAGAATGCAACCAGGACCTGCTTTCAAACATTCACAAGCTGTTGAAAATTTTATCGACATTACCTGTGTCGACAAGTACCCCGGAAAGGACGTTTTCTTTGTTGAAACGTCTAAAAACTTATTTAAGAAATTCCATGGGCCAAGAAAGGCTAACCGGATTGGCGTTAATGTCAATTCATCATAGAATTGATATTAACACAGAAAACGTAATAGATTTATTCGTCGTGAAAAAAGCTAGACGGTTAAATTTTATTTTATAATTAACTATAATTGTCTACTATAATTGTAATTTTTCATTTAATAAATAATTCAAAACTTATATATTATTAATTAATAATTCAATTAATTTTTGAATTAATTAGATTTTTTAATAGATCTATTGAATAATTGGTCAAAAAGTATTGTCAAAATTTGTTTAAGAAAAAATTTTCACAAAAAACTTCAAACTCGCGTATCTCTCTTAATTTTGGAATAGGCTACACATACTCCTTAGTTCGCCGAGTTGATCCCACTGGACCTTCCCCCAAATATTTTTTCTGGCTACGGCCTTGAATGCGGTTACCATTATAAAGGAACAATATGAATTTTTAGTGAACAAAATAGTCAAAAGATAATTTGTTTTTGATACTATTGTTTAAACAATTTGAAAACGTCATTGTTTACAAGAACTGATTAATTAGTTCTTGTAAACAATTTTTAGTGAACAAAATAGCCTTTCACTATGTTTTAGTACTAGTCAAAGACTATTACAGAAATAAGTTTTGTTCAATTCTTTTTGTTCATAAAAAAGGCCTTGGCAGCTATATATAACTTATTATACAGGATGTTTTAGGATTAAATGTTGAGGACAATTTTGCTAAAGGAAAAAGTTGTTTCTTTTAGAGCATTCTTTAGAGAATCATAGAGAAACATAGAGAATCACTTGTACATGTGGGAATTTTAGGACACCCACATATCCATAGATTTATCTTGAAAAGCATGTAAGAATATTAAATATTAGGTACATTGTCTATATTATCTATTGGTTATTACTTTGTTTCACCGTATAAACTTCAAGTAAATATTACCTGAGGCCAAAGTAATTGCATCTACCACTATTGGCTGCACATTTTCGCCGTCTGTTGCAATTATCTGCATGAAATGCTTCTCGATCGTTACTTCAGCCAAACAAACCGTACTGAAAGCACTGATCATGCGATATCTATATCTTTTTCCGCTTTCAACCATGAACATTGATAAGGAGACATTTGTGCTTACTCCAGTTGAGGGGTCCTACAAAAATTAATTTTATATATGTAATTATGAACGTATTTTTTAGTTTCTCCGACAAGTGAGTACATTTAAAAAAAAAATGAAAAATACGTTGGCAATCACATATAAAATTTTTTAAAATTTTACATTTCAAAATTTTATAAGTTTTTATTTCAATATAAGTTACGTTCTATGTGGTACAAAATTTTAACGTCTTTATAAAATAGTATTAGAAGCGATATAGAGGGAGTTCCACTAATTCTGTTTACCTCAATATCTCAAACAATGAGAATAAAGTTATGTATAAAAATTTATTAAATTAAATAAAATAATTAAATAATTAAATTTTTCGCAATAAATTTAATAATTTAATTTAATTTAAATTATTTAAAAATGAGATGCTTATATATATAAGTATCAAAGATTAGAATAAAAGAAATTTGAAATTTAGCTTAATTTTTTTAAACAAAATAGTTTAAAAAGATTTGTATAAACAAATATTTTAGAGCGATAAATTTTGTGAATAACAGTAATAAGAATAAAGTACATTTATCTTAAAACTTTTTTTATTGGTTAAAAAAAGAGGCAATGCCATCTGGCCGATCAAGTACAAACCAGGTCGCCATATACAGGTTTACAAACATGACCTGTAGATAAGCATTAGAACAACTTGTCGGTAAGGGCGCACACTAAGTATTGACATAAATTACACCATTAGTAGTAGCACGATTCAATATCTCCGATAAAATAACGGAAAAAATAACGTGGAAAAAATATTACGTCAAAATATTTCTCCGACATAATATTTCCGACAAAATATCTTTAAAAATATAAAATATAAAAATCACGAAAATATATATTATAATTCCCTGTATGAAATATTCTTATTACTGATTGTACAGGCCCGGGAAAAAATATTCTTATCTGACAGTATATGAACATATATAAATGAGATATGAACAGATATAAGTTTTACATGCTCATACATAAAGCATATATAATCATATATGGTTTTCTATCGCCATATATGATCGTACATTATACATGACACAAGATCTGATCATATAAGTTCATATATGGTCAGACATATTATTATGTGTAGCCAGATATGACACTATATATAATCGTATTTAGCCTCACATGGTCGTATATAAAGTATGTTCGACCATGTATTATCAGATATAATTATATGTGACCATATATAACCGTATATGGCACTGTATAAAAGACGCGATATACTGTATATGGTTGTATATGTTCATATACGCGGCCGGAAATGATATGAAGCAAGATCAGATCTGTCTATATATAACCAGATTAGGATGTAATGATATACCCGGGAAAAAATACCACTTATTTGTTCATATTAGTAGATATATAATTGGTAATTATTTACAAAAAGACCGCACTCGCCAATGACCTTGACCTTGACATATGTTGTCAAGGTCACCCTCCTGAGTGACCTTCAGAAGGTTTTAGCCGGCGGTCATTGTTCATTAAAAAGTTATAAACAAAAAAAAAGGTTGAAAAATATAGCAGCTATTTTGAGTATTGGAAGACATAAATGATTAATATGTACGTCGAAATAGTTCACACATACACTTTTTTTTGTTAAGTTTTTGTTTAGTTTTGTTTAGTTTAGTGACGCGCTTTAAACACTTAAATACTTTTAATGCGCGTTACTAACCTACATAGGTTAGTGACGCGCTTTAAACAGTTAAATACTGTTAAAGTTCGTCATCTAACCTATGTAGGTTAGTGAGGCGCTTTAAACAATTAAATACTGTTAAAGCGCGTCATCTAACCTATGTAGGTTAGTGACGCGTTTTAAACAATTAAATACTGTTAAAGTTCGTCATCTAACCTATGTAGGTTAGTGACGCGCTTTATACAATTAAATACTGTTAAAGCGCGTCATCTAACCTATGTAGGTTAGTGACGCGCTTTAAACAGTTAAATACTGTTAAAGCGCGTCATCTAATCTATGTAGGTTAGTGACGCGCTTTAAACAGTTAAATACTTTTAAAGCGCGTCATCTAACCTATGTAGGTTAATAACGCGTTTTAAACAGTTAAATACTTTTCAGTTAATAAAAACTTGGAATGTCATAAATAGAGTACTACCTTAAACACGAATTCCTCGATCCTGTATAGTGTAAACCTTGCTTCAACTTAGAAAGCACATACAAAGTATATACTCTCTATTCTCTACTTTAAATAATTTTCCTTTCAATATATCAACAATTTACTACTTTAAATAATTTTTCTTTGTTCATACATATACTATTTCCACATTGTTCAGGATTGCAATCACCGCGATCAATACCGCGATCGATACCGGTGCCGCCATCCCTGAGCCGCCCCCTGAACGAGGCGACTTCGCGCCGCTCCCCCGCGTCATCCCTGACCGCGCGGTCTCTCGCGTAGCGCTATCGATCCGGACACGCGAGGATCCCGTGATCCTGCAAACGCGCCGATTGCCCATTTGATTTGTCGCGTCACCGAATGCTCCGGAAACGGGCCCGCGGGAGCGCCGGTCCCTCAGTAGAGGCATATCGAGCGATTCAAGCGGTACTCCAGCCGACTTGAAAGGAATTCGCTATCTCTAGGGTCGGTGCACCATCTGTGGCCACTGCTTCATTTGTGGCCACTTCGACGAATCTTTCGAATTATTTAGTAAACAATTCATGTTCGCGCTACGTGAATTGAAGGATTTTGTTTATACGGTATTTGTGTTGGTCAAGCTACCCGCCGATACAGAGTAGAGAACTTGTTTTATGACAAAACTACGGTTTATAACCGAGGTGTATGAACTGTTGCATTTTCTTGTGGAAAACGTTAAGAATACGAGATAAGTTAAACGTTATAATAATTGTGTAAAAGACATAATTGTGAGTAATGTTTGTGTAATTGGCTTGCGGAAAGTCTAAAAATTGACCTCGAAATGCATAACCACGTATTTGACTTCTATTTAAAAAATAATAATGGGTGTCGAAAACTAGATCATGTATTAATATAATTCTCCATTTTTGGCCATGGGATGGCCATAACTGGCTATTGCAGTGTTCTAGTTGTGGCCAAATCATCCAGTGTATCGTTAATATTCGTGTAGGTATACCTAATGCCTATACGACGTACGTATAAGTATTTGAAATACTTATACACCAATGTTATATATTGACTGAGGTTGTTGTATATCATGTCTGGAGGCCAAATTAAGTAAAAATTAAATATGCCACATATTATATTTTTATTGTTTATAATTTGCAACTAAAATGTCCATGAACCGCATGAGAATTGTACAAACAATGATTTAACTAATAATGTTTAGGAAATTTGTACAACGCAAATATCAGTAATCTCAAACAGCAGAGAAGAAACTTTGAAAAACATTTTAGTTTATCCTGAAGTAAAAAAGTCATCAAAAAAGAAAAATATAAATAAGATATAATTACCTTCAGTGATTACAAGTGATGGCTGGTTACAGTTTAAAAAACAAGAAGAGGATAAAAAGCGATTATTGCTAGAGACAGTTAAAGACAGAAAAAAAAACAGCTAATTAGCGATAAAACGAGAAGAAAATTTAAGAATAAAAGCAGAAAAAAAGAGAAAAGAGCAATAGAGAAAAAGAAAAAACAACAAGAGAAGGAAAGAAAGAAGGATGATTGCTAAAAAATTACAAATTGCTAATAAAACAAGAAAGTCTTAGAAGTAAAAACTCTAATAGATGAATTATTTTAAACAATGTAATTTTTTGATATTTTTATTTTACAATTTTATTTGGTATTTTATTTTATTATTTTATTTTTTATTTTATTTTACAATTTTATTTAATATCTGATTTACAATTCTAATTAAAAGAAGTTAAGTTACTATATATTGATGACGTATAAACCTTCATAAAATACATAAATTTTTTAAATTCTCGATATTAGTTGATAAAAGTTATGTATGATATGCTACATATATATAATATTTTATTAAAAATAAATATTAACAGTAAAAATAAATCGTAATTTTTATTATATATACCTATTTATTAATTGTTTAATTAGAAATTAACCTTATAGCGAATTCAGGCACTTGCGTTAGTGCACACTGAGTGCGCACTAAGGCTTGTTCTTAATCAATTATTATATTTACAGATCATCTTAAATACTTCTTAGTCTATAAAATGATTTGTACAGCATCTATATAGATATTACAGATTGTTTTATTGGCTAAAAAGTTTTTAAATGTGTATTTAAGCGACTTTAAATATAAGAATAGATTATAAACAAGCCTCAGAGTGCGCACTCAGTGTGCAAGCGCCCGAATTCGCTATTAGTTTTATTATGTGGCCAAAACTAGTACTTATTGTGGCGAAAACTGATGTTTTGGTGGCCAAAAACGGTGAAATCGGAACTTATGATATTATTTTTATTTTTGAAACATTTATTTAAGTTTATTTGTTTGCTGATCTTAAGTTTCTTATCTAAAAGATTCTTAAGAATATATTAAAGTAGTTAAAAGCGTTACATAACAAAAAGAATTTAATTAAAACGCATTTATTCCGTCAAAAATCCTTAAAGTGGCCACAAATGGTGCACTGACCCTACTCCGGTTTACGCGGAATTACGCCCGTTGTGTATCCGTCCGCTATTATCGTGCCGTCAGTGCATTTTTGAGCAAGTGTCTCACGGGCACTCGCAACCGCGCCGTTCACGCGCACGTTCGCTCCCGCTCTCACTGTGCGGTGTCGAACTTTTACGCCTCCGAGCGTCAGCATCTTCACCCTCGCAGCACGCAAGGAGTGACTGTTACTTGAACTCAAGTGCGCGTCTTGTAAAGGCCGCCGGCAAACCTGTGTATATCTGAATAAAACTTTTGTGTGCATCGACAAAATACAACCCGCAGTGTCCGTTCATTTTCCGCACTCCGGATCCCTGTCGGGGTCGACCCGGCCTGTCTTGCTCCAATTGGCGAGCCGACGTTACGCCCGGCCACGAGTTTCGCCAACACACATAAATATCAATTATTTATGTCTATTAGTACTCAAAATAACTGCTATATTTTTCAACCTTTTTGTTTATAACTTTTTAATGAACAATGACCGCCGGCTAAAACCTTCTGAAGGTCACTCAGGAGGGTGACCTTGACAACATATGTCAAGGTCAAGGTCATTGGCGAGTGCGGTCTTTTTGTAAATAATTACCATATAATTATATATGGTCATATAAAAAATGGAAATATAATCTTGAACAATATACATATGAAAATATATGATGTTACGTATTCCATAAAACCTCTGTAAATATAACCTTATATAGCCATATATGGTCTATATGCTTATATATTATCATGTTTGATCATGTAAAAGTATATTTATAAAGTAATAAAGGTATAAAGATAATCATATATGAACATGTACTCGGATCTATCTATAAGTTTGTATAACTGTTATAAATATTCTTTTAGTATATTATTTTACTTGACAATCAAATTAATATGAGATATTATTTCTAGTTTCAATTTACACTAATGCGTCTTAAGTCCGACGAAGTCCCTATTGGCACGCAGTTTAAAAAACTGAAAAATGTATTTAATAATAATTGATATTGTGAAATATTATTAAGCACCAAGATCCACTTCAACCAAAAACGGCATCTTGTTGTGTTATTTTAAATTTTCCTTTTTTTCTAATTTTGCATAAGACACTTAATCTTTTTTAATTGACATATTAATTTTTATTGAATATTTTCGTAAACAGTAAAATTTTACCTGTAATAATTCGTGAAAAAAACTATTATATAATATATATTATAGTTTTTATAAATAAATATATTAATCATATTATTTTGCATACATATCTTACAATTTAAACTGAAAACCATATAATCATATATGAACCTATATAGTCATATAAGATTATATACGATCAGATCAGATATTGCATCTCAAAGTATTCGATAGATGGCATTCGATGGGATCTGTTTCTCGTATTTAAAATTTGACAAACAGTGTTATAAGAACGGTATCAAAAGACACGATACTGTCCCGCGCTATGGAGCGGCACAATTTTTGTATTAGTTGTATCGTGAAGTCTACTTTTATAATAAAGTGGCACACTCTTAAAAAATAACTTTTGAAAATATATAACAATTTTCTGAAACTTACTTAAATATATATGTCCAGATTGGATTATGTACGGACGAATATTATCATCTATGATTATATATGATCATACATGGACATATATGTTGAAATGCATACGATCAGATCATACCTGATGAAATCGGATGTGCCAGTTCGTACCTGATCAGATATTAACATATACAATAAACCAGATCATATATCCTCAGATCTGGCCAATTTCCATATTTGACCATACATGTCTAAATTGATATGATTATTTATGATCAGATATAAATATTTTTTCCCGAGGGGTTATTGTATCGTATAGTCTTGTAGTGGATTGTACTTATCATGTATCGGCATGGCGCTGTGAAGTGTTGTGATATGTTCTAACTGTTTATTAGTAGTCACTCGATCGTGTGCCAAAGCAGTCCGACTGTAATTATGCCTTTGAAATTTATAACTAGTCAGAAGGGAAATCCTCTTCTCGTACACAATGGTTTTGTGTATTCTAGCGTTCGTGAAATTAAATCGAATTTTTTGTGGCGTTACGTAAAATACAAAAACAGTAATTACCGTGGAATTACGAATTCATACGAGCTCAAAGACACGTTCTGGTACGTGACAGTTTATTGTGTGTTTTTGCACCGTTTTTTGTGGTATTATGATTGCAAAAACCTTTCTGGTATATTATAGGAAAAATATTAGACGAAACGGAGCATAATCATGCCGCTAAGACGTCAAAAGTTGAAGCACAAAAAGCCGTCGAAAGTTTGAAGAAACGAGTTGTACAGTCGGATAAAAATACGAGTGCTGTCATTGCTGCTGTTACATCGAATGTGTCCTTCGGTGCGGCTGCTGAACTCCCGTCTACTTCTGCCCTTGCTCGGGTGGTACAGCGATCTCGAGCAACCGTTATTTCTCAGTTGCTAAATTCTGAATCAGGCGAGAGCTTGATATTACCAGACATTTTCACGTGAACTCTGGGGTGACAAATTTTTACTGCACGATAACGGTGGCAAAGATTGATGTAAAATTTTTGGCACTGTGAAAAACTTGAAGATTCTGGCTTGCTCTAAGTTGTGGTTGGGTGATGAGAATCTTTAAAAGTGTTCTCACTTTATTCGCTCAATTATACACCATTTATGGCTGTGTGTCGGGTAAAATTTATCCGCTTGTGTACGTCTTAGCTTTTAATAAGCAAGAAAGTACGTACGCTATAGTACTATCGTTCTTGAAAAGTGCTGTACCTCGTTTGAAGCCAAGTCGGCTCATGATCGACTTCGAATCGAGCTTTGCATCAGCTTTGGTAAATGCTTCCCGGACGCTGAGATAAGTGGTTGTCATTTTCATTTCGGGCAATGTGTCTGAAGGAAAGTACAATCGACTGGGTTACAGGTGCGTTACGGGAAAGATAGCAATTTCGCCTTGATGTATATTGCTTAAGTCAAAAAATAGAGGGATGAATCTGACATTTACAGAGATTGTGCACTTATAGGTATATTCCAAAAACCTGTGGCCATCAATTGTCCAACCCGTTTAAAAGTTGTAATTTTTTAAATTTCATATGAGTTCTTATAGAAATTGACAACCCTTACAAAAAAAACACCCAAAATTTAGGTGTTTACACTTAACTTTGGGTGTTTACACTCCATTTTCGATGTCAACGCCTAAATTTTTAGTGTTAGCACCGACATTTGAGTGTCGACACCCAAAGTTTCGGTGTTGATACCCAACTTTTGGTGTCGACACTTAAAATTTGGGTGTCGACATCAAAAGTTGAGTGTCGACTCCGAAACTTTGGGTGCCGACACCAAAAGTTGAGTGTCGACACCAAAAGTTGAGTGTCGACACCGAAACTTTGGGTGTCGACACCAAAATTTGGGTGTCTGTGTGTCTTTCTGTGTGTGTGTGTGTGTGTGTGTGTGTGTGTGTGTGTCTGTGTGTGTGTGTCTGTGTGTGTCTCTCTCTGTATGTGTGTGTGCGCGTCTGTGTGTGTGTGTGGGGGGGGGGTATGTCTGTGTATGTGCATGTGTGTGTGTGGGGGGGGGAGGTATGTCTATGTATGTGCGTGTATGTATATTCTTATAATCAGTACACCGTCGGCATTACCATCACCCAAAGTACACCGCGTGGAATTGCGCGATTGGATTTTGTACATCTTTTGGCCCTGAAAAAGACCGGTTAATGTATAGTCAATGTATATGATTAGGGTCGCTCGTTGATGTTACGTGGCTGCAGTCGGTTCGCTGAATCACAAATTATTATTACATAATTACAAAAGTAATTAAATTGTAATATATCAGTGATTTTTAAATAAAGTTTGACACTGCGGGGTAGTGTGTCACATTGTTTTGAGCCTTTCGACTCACGAGACTCCTAGAGATATCATTGCCACCTTTGACTAGAGAGGATACGGCCTTAGAGGCGTTCAGGCATAATCCCACGGATGGTAGCTTCGCACCACCGGCCGCTCGACCGAGTGCGTGAACCAAATATCCGAACCTGCGGTTCCTCTCGTACTGAGCAGGATTACTATCGCAATGACTGGTCATCAGGTAAAATTGATGACTCATCGGTCGCAAATGACAAAATATTACGCGCACACTTTACTCTACCGTCGTATCGCCAACGACGCCAATTCTTGCCCGAAACGGCCAAAACAGCAAAAGAGCCTGAAAGTCATATGTTTGCTTCCTTCTAATTACTTTTGTAATTATGTAATAATAATTCGTGATTCAGCGAACCAATCGCAGCCACGTAACATCAACGAGCGACCCTAATCATATACATTGACTATACATTAACCGGTCCTTTTCAGGGCCAAAAGATGTACAAAATCCGATCGCGCAACCTCCACGCGGTGTACATTAGGTGCTGCTAATGCCAACGGTGCACTCTGATTATAAAAATATACACACACCTACATTCACACGCACATACACAGACATACCCCCTACCCCCCCCCCACACACACACGCACATACACAGCATACACAGACATACTCCCCCCCCACTCACACAGCATACCCACACACACATACTCACGCACGCGAACACGCACGCACGCACGCACGCACGCACGCACGCACGCACGCACGCACGCACGCACACATGCGTGACACACATAAAAATGCGACCCTAAAGAATTATTGCCGTGGATACTCTAAAGTAGAATATCTACAATATCCTCATTTTTACCATGTTCAACGTCTGATAACTCGAAAAATAGATGGTTTTCGGACTTCGTGCACATTAACAATTTCGATCAGGAGATTATGAAGTACAACATACTACAGTTTCAACCAGTTTGACCGGGATCCATTTTCCCTATGGCTGGGCCCGGGGTCCTTTCGTACGCGAACAGTAGCCACTTGATGAATGACAGGTATAAACGTGTTTTGCGTACTCTCAGGTAAATATGTTCAAAAGTCTTTAAAACGTGATTTTTCACATTAATCTGATTAATACTAAATAAATATTTCGTCAAAAGTAAGAAACGGTATATCTCTTACTAATTTGTCGAAAATATTGACATGACTTTGTATTATTTTCGGCTGAGAATATATTTTATTATGTATGACGCTGTGGGGCAGATTCATACACTGACTCGTAGAACACTTTGATACATATCAATATGTATCTGTGTAGTATCAATGTGTATTTATAGTATTAAGTAAGATATTTTTATTTTATTTTAGACGAAAATGGTAAGAACGTACCAAAAAAAGACCGATAGCGTCTATATTGATGAGATGCCATAAAATTGTTAATTCCGTATAAATAAATATCTCTATATCTCTATACAATAAACATAGCTTGTTTTAATAATAATCCAATTTAATTCTGAATAATATTAATATAGATCACTAAGAATCAGTGCCCCATCATGCCCGTATCATTGTTAGGGATGGGATCAAGTTCAATATATACTTAAAAATCCGAGTCAAATCCAATAATCAAGTTTCATTTCCTTAGATTCGAGTAATATTCATAAGAAATAATATTTCATACATTGTACTTGCGAAGTAATCGAATCCCGACTAGTTAGTTTCGAATTCTGGAATGAGTACCTGCAAGATTCGAAACGTATATTATAAGTACTTTATATTCTAAAAAATCGAATCTTTTACAAGCAGTACTCGAACACCAAAATAAAGTTATAATAATATATTTATTATAATACATAATAATAAAATAAATAAAACTGTTACGATATACCACCAATTATTATTAAATAAGCCATTTACGGTCCGAGCTTAGATCTTTAGTAGCTCAATATTATATCTCAGTAGTATCATATATACCGAAAATGTTGATAATTGCGATCGTTTTCTATGTATGTGACCTATCTGTCTTTGTATGTATCTATAGATTTACCTATACTATAGAATGATACATTTAGTAAATATAAGCTGAAGGTCGAACTACATACAAATCATGAATATGATACGCACTGCACATCCTAATCCCTACAAACAGCAAAATGTCACACGTGATTATGATAAATGGCTAGTTCCATCATTTTAAAGCAGGAAATGTAACAAGCGAAATCCTCTATTTTAAACCATTTTAATAACTATTAATAAATATAATTATAATATGATTAATATAATATATTTTTTTTTTTTTTTTAAAGAGTATAACCATATGTTACTGATCTTCATTTTTTTTTCAGATTCTTTTCTTTTCTTAGATTCTCTTTTCAGATTCTTTCTTTCTCGGCTATTATATACATATAATATACATATACTATCGTTATATACATACACACATTACTATCGTTGATTATTACTTGATTTGTTCATTTTATTTTTCACCAAAAGGCAATAATAAAAAAAAAAACTTTTATTTTGATTCTTTATGTTATACTTCTTACTCTTCGTAAAAGTTTTAAATTATAAATTATAATTTATAATTTATAAAATATTAAAATTAATATTAAAATAATTGTCACTTTATATAAACGTTTTGATTCGAAGGAAATAAAATTTGTAGTAAAGTACTCATAAAAGATTCGAACACATTTGATTCAGGTTCGAGTATACTTGGAAGTAACACTATTGTTTTTCAAGGTACTCATAAAGGGTTCGAACCTATTTCGTCCAGATTCGAGTATACTTGAAAGTACTGCTTTTATTTTTCGAAGTAATCATAGAGAGTTCGAAACTACGCCAACAGATTCGAACCTACTTGTAAGATACTTTAATCAGTGCCCCATCATGCCCGTATCATTGTACTCCTTCCCCCTTCCCCGCGTAATCCCCCGCACGGTACCTCACCCCTTTCACTCCCCTCGGAGCACCCGGGGTAGAACCGACCATTCTACCCTACTAAATGGCAAAATGTAGATATGGTGAATCAAATGACGTCCTTGACATATAATTTTGTACGTAGGATTACATTATTCAAATATTTGTAACGATGCGTCCGAAACGCATCGTTCCCGGCGAGCATCAGCCGAATGCCGCCCGGCCGAATATCTGCCGGTCGAGACAAGGCACGATGTGCCCTTTTTTAATACTATTTTAACTTTTTTTTTACATTATCTCGCGTATAAGTCCGCGAACGGACTTACCGCGGCAACCGACTCGGAGCGCCGAGCGATGCTGAAAACGGCCGAAAGCCGCAGAAGGCAATCGCGGCGTCGTAACTTCCGACCGCCCCGCCGCTCCATCCCGGCGCTCGCGATTGCCGTCGCTTACACCCCCGCCACGCCCACACACCGCCGCAGATATATAATAAACCGACTATTGTTAGTAAAAATCAGATTCCGCCGTGGGCCAGCAACCAATCCGACCGATTCTCCGCTGCTCACGGATCCCGAAATCCCGAACTCGAACACAACCAGGAGGTAGAGAGTCTCTCTCTGGCTCCGCCAAGTAAAGTATCTGGGCGGTTGATTCGATCCCTTACGATAGCACCTACGATACAGGAGTGAACCAGGGTAAGAGAGCTATTCTCTTACTCGTCAATGATCTTGGCCACCCGGTACCGCCTCCTGCCTAAACGCCTCGTTGCACGAGGACATAAAAAGTTCCTCGTTATATCCGCTAAGGATCTTAGCCGCACGATACCGTTTACACACGCGATCTCCGCCGCGTATGACCACCGCCGCGTCCAGATCTACGTTTCCGCGCAGACTCGAATCCGCCCGCCATATTCCGTGATCTCTCTGTACGACATCCGCGCATTCCCGTGTACATACGCTTCCGCTTCAATACTCGCGCTCCCGGTCTCCGCGATCTTTCTGGACAAACGCCCGCGTATCTCCTTGTACACATATACCGCTTCGATATTCATAGTCTACGATATCCGCGTATTACATTGTACGTATAGCTCCGCTCCGAATACTCGCGCTTTCAATCTCGGCGATCTCGTTGTACGATATATTCGCGCTTTACCTTGTACGTATAACTATTCACGTTTTCGATCTTCGTAGTCTCACTGTACATATCCGCGTTGCGTTATTCGCATCTGCGACTTTCGCAAACAAAAACTCATGTATTAACGATCATTAGAATAAACCTTGTTACTTTTTCTTGTTAACCGAGTCTTGTGTCTTCCTCCGCGCCTACTCCGACCCCTGACCCGCGAGCTAAATCCGCGCTTCGGAAGCTAGGGTGTTTTATATTTTATCAAAATGAGTCTGAGGTTTTTTCAGACATGTTGATTACGAATCCATTAATTAAATAAAAAAATCTAATATGGCGGATTCAAGATGACCGATCTAAAATGTTTGTATTGCCAGAATAAAGTCAAATAATTCACTTATTTTTCTTGTTTATGTAGGCCGTAAACAATAATTACGGTAAACTAAAGTTCCACAGAAAGGCCAAAAATCGAACTTTTTTAACATCCTCCTTTAGGGTAAACTCGGATAAGACGGCCATAGTTTTTTAAAATGCAATAAACATACATTCATTTTTGTTATATTTTAACAGTGTTTGGTATATTCCTTCACTGAAGCTTAAAGTACGTAAGCTATCGAAATTAAGAAGAAAACACTTAACATAAATTTTATATTATTAAAGTATTACAACGTATGCATTGGCCATCTTATCTGACCTTTAAGGAAAAGATGACCATAGCAGAAAAGATGACCGTAGTATTTTTAAATAAATAGTGAGAAATACAAATTATAGGTCAAATTACAATTTACATAGCTTAATTATGTGTGTAACGTTGATTACGGCAGCTTAACTATAATTTATTCAATGTTATAGCAGCTTTTATATATAGCGGACACATGAAAAACTTTGCAGGCAGTCGAAAATAAAAATATGATATAAACTTTACAATATTGTTATTTCAAATAGTGTACGCAGATAAACTACTGTAAATATTGATTATTTTTTAGAATGACTACAAAAATGCACTGTTTAGCCATTATTGGAGAAATTACAGCCATGGGCCATCTTTTCCGTATGGCCATCATACCCGAGTTTACCCTACATAAATAAGTCTATAAAAATATCTTATAACTCTTGAATTTTTACACTGTCATCTTTAATAAATTGACATTTTCCTTACCGTCCAATTACCTCTCCCATTGATTAAAAAATTGTCTGGAATTTGTCCTACATTGCTTCTATACCGACCAGGAAAACGCTCCAATGCTAATTCATGGATCAAATCACTGATAACAACAACATGTTGTGGAAGATCCATATCATACAAAGCTTTCTGAGGATTCAAGCTTGGCGGATCACGTACGATAAGAGATCCATACTGTCCGTCCAACATATGCACCGATACATGAGAATGATAGAAATGTGTTCCTGAGTTTTTAACTTTAAATTGGTACCTATAGAAAAAAATCGTAAAAAAATGTTAAAAGAGAGATTAAAACAAAAGAAATGCCGATACTTTCAAAAAGTTATTAGAGTTGGTATAATTTATACAGAAATTCCACATAAAGAACAAAAAATTTCTGTTTTATATAATTTGACATTACTTATAATACCATTATAGGGTAGACCGGGGACAAAAGTAACAGGGTACAGTTGTAACAACGTGAATATTTCTTAAACTATAAAAGGTACGTGTGTGGGACCGCGAGGCGAGATCCGCTAGATGGAGCGGCATTTGTTCCTTAGTTTATTGCCGCCGCTCGCGGAACGTGCACGTGTGCAGGAGAAGAAGTTACTTTTTTCTTTCCTGAAGTAAGTTTTCTTATGTGCATAAAATCTGAAATATTTTTCTTTCTTTATGCCGAAGGTATAAGGTTTTATCTTTATATGTTTTAGTGATTATCTATGTTAATGATTTGCATAATACGATTGACTTTCATCCAGATATTTATGTAAAAAATTTACTTTGAATCATAAAATATCATTAGGGGACAATTGTAACATCAATGCCTGGGGACAGTTGTAGCGTTACAATTGTCCCCGTTGCTCGGGGACAACTTCAACTTAACCTAATTCCGTTTGGTTGGTCTTATTTTAGTGTTGTTTTATGGTCTTTCAGTTGAAAAAACAGTATTATTTGTTTTTGTTTGCTATAATGTAAAAAATACTGATATTGTCATGTAACAAATTATTTTATCATTAAAGTTGCATTTCTTATAGAAAATTCGTAAGATTGATTAATTAAACCTACTAAATAACCATTATTTTGTTTATAGATGATGTGGTACAATCGTTCCCCCTGCTGTTACAATTGTCCCGGGGGTTGGGGCGGTTGTAACAGTATTCCTCAATATTCTTTAAACAATAATAAATTTTTTCCTAGTTTGTTGTGTAATGATAATCTGATTCGTGTTGCGCCGAGTATAAGGAATGACAAACACGTAATTCGCAAGGATGACAGGAACGTAGAACACAAGGATGAATGGCGCGCAGAGCAAGGATGTCTAGCACGCAGATCGCAGGAAATCAGGAACGTAGAACGCAAGGATGAATGGCGCGCAGATCAAAGATATCTAGCGCGCAGGTCGCAGGAAATCAGGAACGTAGAACGCAAGGATGAATGGCGCGCAGATCAAAGATGTCTAGCGCGCAGGTCGCAGGAAATCAGGAACGTAGAACGCAAGGATGAATGGCGCGCAGATCAAAGATGTCTAGCGCGCAGATGATCTCGTTGAGCTGAGCGGTTATCATGGGATAGCGGTATCTCAGTCGCGGTGTATCATTCAGTCGCGGGTATCAACAGAGTAACGTAAGTCATCAGTCGCGGTTATCAGATCAAAGTTGCGTAAACAACAGTCGCGGTGTATCATACAGTCCTCAGAAATCTCCCCGGCAGCCGTGTGCCACGCGGTAAACTCGGGCAGCCGTGTGCCCTGGCAGCCGTGTGTCATGCGGTAAACTCGGGCAGCCGTGCGCCCCGGCAGCCGTGTGCCATGCGGTAAACTCGGGCAGCCGTGTGCCCCGGCAGCCGTGTGCCACGCGGTAAACTCGCAACATCGTGTTGCCCATCTCCACAACATCGTGCTCGATCGTAGTGTATCTACGATCTACTCACAACTTTCTCGTCGGTATACGCATAAAATCTCGGTGCAAGAACAGAATAATCGTTAGCGGTGGACAAATGATAATGCAGTAACCGAACACGAAACATTTGGAAGATATAATTAATTCACGTTCATTCGCATATGAAAATACTCGTATTTTTGGTGAACTTCACGTAATGGATGAATTATTGGAATTGCTCGCATAGGAACAATGTCGAAAAGAAACAATGCACGTACGCATAAGGAAAATACCGGGTCACCCGACACGAACTTGTACATTGCAATGCGGATATCGTATCAAGAGTTAAAGCAATGTCGAACATATCACGCGGGCGCGTAACGATAAAATGGCGAGAATGATTGTACAAGCACTGCACGTAATACCGCGAACAATGTCACAACCGGCTACGAACACACGCAATAGAAAGATATCGAAAGTGCCCGCACACGAAATGCACATATAATGCACATATAACGCGGATGTCAAACCGAACTTTAAGTAGTCGCGCGGTAAGATAATGGCGAGAATAGCCACAATGCGTTTCATGAAATACCACGGCAATTGAATCGGGTAATCAAACCTGAAGCCTCTCTCGAGGTAGGAAGCGACGACGTTCAAACTTTCGGGCGCCTCGTTTTCGTATTGCTAGGGAGTGGATAAGCAGGATGTGGAAATGGAAAACGGTGTCGTAAGGACGTCCTGTCCGGCCTCGTCGTTGTCCGCCGCAGCTCCGTCGAAACTCCGCTTTAAACTTGACGATCTCACATGTAAATCCGGGATTCGAACCGCACTATATCCGTAGAAGTTTTCTTCGCGCCGATACACGTATTAAATCCGTCACGCTTGACTCTTACTCTCGGAGTCGTTACAAATTATCTCGTGAGAACGAAAACGATCAGAAAGACTCAAGAAGAAAATGAAGATGACGAACAAACAACCGTTGCTAGGGCCGGTGCTTCACCGTTGCTGCGCTCGCTGACCGTCGCGCTGTCTCCGATCACGCTCGCGACGTCTGAGCCGGCTTTACGGCGCATTTCAAATCGTCGCCGATGATTTCGAAACATAGTTACATTACTGAATTCAGCACAAGAAAATCTTGTAGTCAAATAAATTCTACATCTAAAGGTACAGGTCTTTTTTACGTAGATATTGTTGCGCCCGTGCTGAGACACCCGATGCGCGCTGAACTTCGCTCACGAGAAGCCTGAACTCGCTCACGAATAGCTTCAAGCCGAAGCGCGATCCCTAACGACGGGATGTATTGATCCGGGAATATCAACAACGACTGTCAGATCTACGGGGAGACTCCGATCGTTCGGACGTGTTCTCCACCTGAAACGCATTCTTGTAAAGAGTTCTTAATAAACCTTTGAGTTCCTCTTGCAATTAAGAGTTGTCTCTTTTACGCGATTCCGGGAGTGCGCGGCGCGAACGCGAGTGACATTGCGATTGCGGAGCGCAGCGTAACATTTGCGTTTCAGGTGGAGAACACGTCCGAACGATCGGAGTCTCCCCGTAGATCTGACAGTCGTTGTTGATATTCCCGGATCAATACATCCCGTCGTTAGGGATCGCGCTTCGGCTTGAAGCTATTCGTGAGCGAGTTCAGGCTTCTCGTGAGCGAAGTTCAGCGCGCATCGGGTGTCTCAGCACGGGCGCAACAATATTATATTTTAACTGTTACAAAATCTTAAACTCAAAATGTTAATTTTGTCCCCGGTCTACCCTACAAATAATTTTACCTAATAATACGAAAGTAATTCCTCCTAATTTTTTTCTTTCGAATCTGGAGCCATAGAAAGTTTGCGTTTCACTAAGTTGTTACTTGAAGTTTCGTTGTACTATGTTGAATGGCGTTGTGATCAATTACGTGAGTATGTCACACGAGCAGTTCAAACTGGTGTGTTTTAAATATGCGTAGGAAACCAGGTGATTAAATTTCTTACCCTGGAAAAATTGAGTCCTATTAAAATCCATTCGCATTTCAGAAATTATGTCATCACAAACATTTCTCAGATGTGAATAAATTTCAATGGCTGCATTTAGCAGAAAAAGTAACTCAGTAAGCGCTTGGTGATTCTTTAACATGATTGGTCTTTGCCTTTAGTTTTTCCCTGGATCCAGGAAACCAATAAAGAATCATTGAGCGCTCATTGAACTGCTTTCTCCGCTAAATGCAGCCATTGAAACTCACTTCTTCCACGGTAAGAAATTCAATAACCATCCTGATTGCTATGCATATCTACAACATATACATCGTGTAACACACATCGTATAATATGTATATGTTTTCTACATGTATGTACATTAGGGATGTTCGATATTCTATCGATATTGCGAATATCGATACTTTGTAGCTAAAATATCAATATAAAATATCGATATTTCAGCCAACAATATTTACATGTATCGATATTAGATCCCGAATATCGAATAGTTATTTGCTTCGCAATCGACGCATCTGACGCCTACGTCGCCAGCGTCGCCTACGTCGTTTAGTGCCATGTGGCCATACTGCCATAAGTGCCATAACTGCCATATTCGCTGAATTCGCTCGACGTGCGCGGACTAGTTCGGACGTATTTTGTCCGGAAAAAAAAATCATTATTTATTAAAGTATTGCGACAGGTTCCTATCTCTGAGTTCGTGCCTTTGCTCGCGTCTTGCGTCACGTCGCGGAACTTGCGTCGCGTCAACTTGCGTGCCGTGTGTACCCATTGGCTGTTATCCGTCTCCGGTGCGTGCTTCTCGTCCGCGCCTTCCGCGCGACCGATCCGCCCGTCGACGCGGGATAGCCGCGTTCGCGCACGGCGAGCGACGCGCTCATCCCAACTTCCGAGGAGGGCTCTCCGTCGACCATTCACGGAGAGCGCGAAGCGACATTTAGCGCGTGTGTGCGCGGACGCTGAAGGGACGAGCAGTCAGTTAGCAATGCGACTGTTACTGTCTGCATCGATTTCGAAGAAGAAAAAGAAGTCGTTCAGTGCCATAGCTGTGTGCCGAGCTCTTAACGTGGAAGGTGAAAGATTTTCCAAGGTTTCGAGGAATAGACGATATCTAGTGTCTAGTGCAACATGTTGGTCACTTCCATATTCCGTACAACCAGCTACTACCGAGAGCCTTTCCCGGCGAGCGCCTTTGTCTATGCAGATATTTATTCTGCAGTTATTAAAAATTTTGAGTGTTCCAATTGTTTACCTACCAGGTGAGTAGAGTACAAATTGAATAATACGCATAATGTTTGATTTTGCTTTGTTTTTGTAAATTTCGTATATGGACCTTTGATTGCGTTTAAAATTGGGTCTAATCAACAAACTTGAATTAAAATCGTTAATAAAAAATATAGAAAGTAAAGTTGTTCCAGTATCACGCCACAGAAACTAAAATAAACTGTATAAAAATAAGCACATCTAATTTCCATTATCCTGACATCCCGTCGAGTTGATCTTTAGTATAACAGATATTAGTTGCAATAAAGTTTTATCACAATAAAAAAAAGTGTGCAAGTAGAAACTTGCACATTGCTTCCTCCATAGTTTTTAAGTGTGCAAGTAGAAACCTGCACATTGCTTCCTCTATGAGGAAGCCAAATTAATAAATATCTATTAATAATTATGCATAAAAAAAACAGGCTTTCTCATAGAGGAAGCAATGTGTAGGTTTCTACTTGCACACTTAAAAACTATGAGGAAGCAATGTGCAAGTTTCTACTTGCACACTTTTTTATTGTAATATCTTATATTTTTATTCGTGAGTTTTCATTATTCCTGAATACTTTTGTTTTTAATAATTTTACAGACGTGCATGAGTGCTACGTCAAAATTAAGTTAAGACAAAAACCGTATAAGTAATTAAGTGTGAGAAGTAGAGAAAGAGAGATATCCACTATCCAACGTCCACGTTATCCAGCACTTAACCCAAAACTTCGTCTTCGTTGACATTCTACAACAATACGCATGCATTACACGCTATTCTTTATTTCTTTAAATATTGTTCTATCCATTTAACATTGATCCTTCACTAATAAAATTATGTATAGTATTTACTATTTTTATTGTGTTTTATCACTGAAAAGATAAACACGAATTGTTCAATTTTACATTTTACAGTGTCTCCTCCCAAAAGCAATATTTGGGATTTCTTCATAAAATCTCCTGAAGGCAGAATTTGTATTTGTAAACTTTGCACGAAGACTGTAAAAACTGCGGGAAACACCACGAATTTACGTTTTTATCTTAAACGCTTAAACATTCTGAGATTTTTAACATGTAGTTTCAGAAGGAGAATACCGCTCCTGGAGATAAAGTAGCGTTAAAAAGAAGAAAAAAGAATACGGTAGTATAACACGTTTTGTATAACAGATGATTCAAGTTTTGACATATCATGCACAAATGATGTATTTTGGTAGAATTAGAGAGCCTCTAGGAGAGACTAGAGAGAGAGGCGCCAACGGATTGATGTGATCAGCCCTCCGTAATTGGCTGGCAACAATATGTAGTAAGACATTGCGAAATTGCGACGCCAATACAGAAGAACACAGAAAAGGTTTAACCTCTCCTCACCTCGCAATCTCGCAATGTCCACCTTACTACATATTGTTGCCAGCCAATCACGGAGGGCTGGTCACATGACTTGTTGGCGCCTCTCTCTCCTAGAGGCTTTTTAGGTAAAATCAGATCAATTCCCCCTTTAGTAGTAGAATTACTATTACATTTATCAATCAAATAAAAATTTTGTACAATTTGTTTGATCACTATCTTGTGATTAAACAACATTGTAACCATATTTTTTATTATGTTGATATTAGTCTCAAGAACACACCGAGACGGACGACGAGCTCGAGATCGTAGATGATCCTGATTCTCAAACGACTCGAACATCATCGACAGCATCGACCACATCAATATATTCCGTAACCGACGTTTTGTTCCCCGGAAAAAATCTCCCGGAAATCAGTTCCCGGAAAAAAACCTTCCGGAAAAAATCTTCCCATCAAAAAATCTCCCCCGGAAAAAATCTCCCCCGGAAAATATCTTCCCCGGAAAAAATTTTCTCCGGAAAATATCTCCCCCGAAAAAAATCTCCCCCGGAAAAAATTTCCGTGCCCAGCAAAAGACAAGAAATACATAACTCATGATAATGTAATACAACGAAAGATTGACAGCAACATTTCTCAAGAAGTTTGACGCAACCAGCAAAGCGCAAATAAATTAAAAAAGTCAACGTGACTAAAAACAAAGACAATAAATACATAACTCCCCGGGAAAAAAAGATTAGATATAATCATATATAATTATATCTGGTATATATATAATTATATATAATTATATATGTTTATCTAGGGTTATATCTAATTATACATGGCCACATGTGCAATCAATGGTCCCACATACAACCAGATATAGCACCATATCTACTTGTATATAAATGTATATAATTTTATGTGAAGCCAGATATAATGATATGTGAGTAGTGCACTCTACATATAACTAGATATAGTATTATATACAACTATATATGCAGTCATATATAGCCAGATATATTAATGTGACTAATCTGGCGCTATATACAACCAGATATAGCACCATATCTAATCGTATATAAATGTATGTGAAGCCAGATATAATGATATATGAGTAGTGCACCCTATATATAACTAGATATAGCATTATATACAACTATATATGAAGTCATATATAGCCAAAGTTAATGTGACTAATCTTGTCCTAAGTACAACCAGATATAGCACTATATCTGTATAAATATAGATTCGCAAGTCATCATATATGCTGCAAATATTTAATCCTAAATTTAAAAATTTATTTGAATCGTTTTTATATGTATGTAGTAGTTTATTGTATATCCCCACAGGGTTTACAAGGCGTTTTGTTTTTACGAGGAACGTACCCAAACCTCTTTACAATATATAACATAATCACAATCAATCTTTCACCAACAAACTCAAAATCAAACTCAAACATAATCCTAATAATACTCATAATATAATCATAATCCTAATAATTGACATTTACACGCTGCTCCTCTTGTTCCTCTTCTTCTCCCTTCTCCTCCGGTCTCGTGCAGGCCCCATCCTTGGCCCCCCTCCCCTCGGCTCGTCCTATCCGCAATTGGCCCAGTCCCTCTTTCCCCCATCCTTCTCCTCCTCTTCCGATTCCATTAGTAATTTTTCCTCCATATCCTTAGAGATTATATCCTCCTCCGATCTCCCTTTATACTTGTACACTCTCCCTTCCATTTTCTCCTCTCTCTCCTCTCTTTCTCTATCTCTCCTCTCCACCGACTTATCCTCGTCGATCTTCACTCCTACCCTGTTACCCGCCTTTCTCCTCGTCTCAATCACCCGCCATTTCTCCTCTTCGTCCTTCAATTTCACCAGGAGCGTTATCCACTCTCCTCTCTGTCCCACTACGAAAACTTCCCTCACCGTCACCCTTACCTTTAGTCCCTCCTCAAACACCTCCCTCACTTTCTCCCAGTGTGACCCTTTGTCTCCCCATACCTCCTTTTCCACCCTTAGAATTACATTTTTTTTCCTTAATTCCTCCTCGTTTCTCTCTCCCACCCTCGCCCACCATTTCCTCTTCGTCCCCACCCTCTCCTCAGAATCCTCCCTCTTCCTTTTGCTTTTGTCTCCATTATTCTCCATTCTCTCCAATTTTCTCTCCATTCTACTTACTTTCTCCTCAAGCTCCTCTATCCTCTCCTCCTTCTTTTTATCCGCCTCTTTCTTCTCCTTTGCCATCTTCCTTACCTTCTCCTCCAACTCCTCTATCCTCTCCTCCTTCCTTCTCTCCTCCTCCTTCTTTTCCTTCGTCAACTTCTTAAATTTCTCCTCCATAATTCTTCCCACCGCCTCCGCTATTATTCTCCCTTCCTCTTCCATCGTGGGTAGCCCTGGGTAATCTGAAACACGATTTATTTATTGCTCACTTCGTCTCTCTACCACTCTCCTCCTCCTTTCTTTCCCTCCCCTTCCTCCTCTCCCTTTCGTCCTTCCCCTTCTCCCTCTTCTAGCTCCTCCGACCCCTCCTTTCCCCTCCTTCTTTCTCCTATTCCCCCGTCCCCGATCCTACTCCTCCTCCTCCTACTTCGCCTCCCTTCCCCTTTTTCTCTCCTCCGCTCTCCTTTCTTACCCTTCCTCTCTCATCCTTTAACACCCCCTCTTCCATGTCCCACCTCCACCATACATTTTCTAATCTTATTCTTCCTGCCTTGACCCACGCTCTCCTACTCTCTCTTTCCTCTCTTCTCGCAATCTCTCTCAATCTCCAATTCCTCCTTCTTTCGTCCCAAGACAAATCCTCCATTATTCTCTCCTTTCTCCCCACCAGGCTCCTCTTTTTCTCCATCACCTCCCATTTTTGCTCTTCATTCTCCAATTTTACCAGCACCATTTCCCTTCCCTTTTCTATATCTCCCCTTATTTTCCTCACCTCTACTACCTTCACTTTGGCTTTCATTCCCTCCAATAACTTTTCCGCCTCTTGTCTCCTCCCTCCCTCCTTCGCTTCTAATCCCCTTATTACTATATTTTTTCTTCTCTCTTCCTTCTCCTTCCTTTCCAACTTTCTCTCTATCTCTCTCATCCTCTCCTCCACTTCCTCATTTTCGTTTCCTGCCTCTGCTTTTTTCTCCTTCCTTCTCTCTCCCATTTTCACCTCCAACCTTTTAATCTTTTCCTCCACCTTCTCCTCTAGCCCCTTTATTCTCTCTTCCAACGCTTCTCTCTGCTTCTTCCACATTTCCTCCCTTCTCTTCAATTCCTCCTTCAGTCCTTTAATCTCGTTTTTAATTTCCTCTTTATCTTTTCTCCTTTCCATCTCCTGTTCTTCCATTTTTCTTAGAATCTCCTTAAACATCTCTTCTGCCGTCATGTTTTCTTTCCCCTTTTCTCCTTTTTTAACCTTCGCTGGAGGTGATCTGATGGTCCTCCTTGTTTCGTTGAACCTTTCAAGAATTTCTTCCTCCAATCTAGTCTTCTCTGCCTCCTCTAGCTCTTCCCTTTTCCTTTTCTGGATATAGTCTAATACCGACCCAAGACTATCCGTTCTTCCTCTCTGCTTGCCAAGCTCCTCCGCTTTTGTCGGTCTGTCTCTTGCTTTCCTCTCCCCCTCGCCTTCTCTCCTCTTTCCTCTATCTCCCTTCTGTTCACTCTCTATTCCCCCCTCCTTCCCCGGCTCCATCCGCCGCTCCTTGAATCGTTTTTATATATATTATAGATATTAAATTCAAAAATTCGTTACATAATATTATATAATTCAGTATTATAAAATAATACTGCAGGTCATGTATGCGTACCCGGGAAAAAAAAATTATATATAATTATATATAAATATATATGATTATATATAATGCAATTATATATGAATTTTGTCTCTATATAATCATATATAATTATATATAATCATATATAATCGTATATAACCATATATAGTCAATATATATTGGAAAAAAACTGTTAACTTCGATAATAAAGCATTGATAAATTGAGATGTATATTTTTTCAAAAGCTATAGAATCAAAAGTGAAATTATTTGTTCCTTGCATACTATTACAACTTGGCACTGCTTGACATGAGACAGTGCCATATCTCTTGATACCGTTTTTATACCACTATCCGTCAAATTTTAAATACGAGAAACGAATCCTATCGAATATATATATGTATAAAAAGTTTCACATACATTTTGACATGATTATATATAAGTTCATATAATTTATATATAAAGTACCTATATATATATATATATATATATATATATATATATATAAGAATTAAGCATTTATCTATGTAGATTATATATAATTATATATAACCATATATAAACTTAAATTCGGATTATCCGATAGATGGCATCCGATAGGATTTATTTCTTGTATTTAAAATTTGACAAACAGTGATATAAGAATGGCATCAAAAGACACGGCAGTATCTCACGCCAAGCAGCGCCAAGTTATATGTAAATCATTTTACTTTTGATTCTAGCTTTTGAAAAAATGTACACTTAATTTATCAATTCCTTAATCGAAGTTAACAGAATTTTTTTTTATATATAAAATATTTATTATGTTAGATATGATCACATATGATTATATATAAAATCGACCATATATGGTTATATATGGTTATATATAACTGTATGTAGTTATATGTAATTATATACAATTATATCAGGCCATTTTTTATATCTAATTATATCTAATGTCGCTTTTATATAATTATATGTGATTATATCTAATCATTTTTTCTCGGGTCATGATAATTTAATACAAAGAAAGATTGATAGCAACATTCCTCAGAATTTTCAACGCATCCAACAAAGCGCAATTAACGTAATACAATCGGCGTAACTAACAACAAAGATAAATAACACATAATCCACAACACATTTTTATAACGACAGATTGGCAGCGACATTCTTCAAATATTGTAACACATCCTGTCGGTTGTAGGCTGCAACGAGACTCTTCAATCGCGCATCGTTGTCTTTGTAGCGCTTGTTTCTATTATTCGCAGGAGCGTGAGCATTCGCGCGCGCAATGTGAGCCTCGACGAGACCCTGCTCTGCTTGAAGCAACTCAATCATTTTCCACAGTACGAGATGCGAACCATTTGCTCTCCGATTTAGTGCATGGTGCCATCCTTCCACTGCATTGTTGGTACGAGCAACAGCCACCATCACTGAGGAGTAGTGGTTCCACAAAGAAATGTCAAACATTGCGCCGCGTCGTACTTTACGACGACCTAACACGCCAATCCAAGTGTGCTCAAAATAATCGAGGAAACCTCTCAAATCCTTCACATTATCCGTGAAAAATGTCGACTGCAGCAAAGCATCGTACGCGTAAGTTACATCGCAGGAAGGAACAAATGCCAATGCGAATAACATTCGCAAATTACGAGCTACGCGGCTGCTCTCGCGGTACAATGGCGCAAGGTCGTGATCTTGTATACTACGCCAAAGTGCCTGACCGAAATGGAATAAACACCCTTTGATTTCACACTCGGGAAATTCTAGTGTAACGGCTTTTAAAAATGCCATCTCGAAATCCGACATTACATTTTTTGGGGCCACCCCGGGAATAGCATTTTTTAGAACCCGCAACAGAGTTTGATATGTTTTCTTGCGTCGATTAGGGCATAACGCATATACGAGAGGCATAACTTTGCCATTCACCTCCCCATGTACGGTGTACAGTTGGTCGAATTTCAGGCACTACTTTAAAAGTACCATCACAATACCATATGTCACATCCTCGCAACACCTGCAGATTATCCTCCGTAGCAAATATAAGCAGTCTGTTGTTAATATCTTCAGAGTCGAATAACAAGAATTTCACGCTCTTCAATGTCTTTTGAAAGTGTTCTGGTATTTCATACAATGTGTTCTTCCTGGGATTAGGCGGTAAAGGATTGTTCCTTTGACGGATTCCTCGGACAGTCCGACTCAACGACTCAGCACTCGGTAATTGTGCAGCAACAGGAGACGACACCGTACCCAGCACGGACGCCACTAACGACGATGATGCTTCCTTGCTTGTAACCGCTTTCTTCCGTAATTTTGCAACAACGCATTTTGTCTCAACAGCTGCAGCGTTAGGAGTGTGAGTTGTGTGCTCAGTTTGATGCAAAATGATGCCTATAATAAGCAAAAAATAAAAAAGTAATGACAATTTTCCGATACAGCTATTAAGTACATTAATTTACGTACCATCGCGTAACTCCGACGACGTGTGACAAATCCCCCGACACCCGGATTTATACTGCACACACCGCCAAATAACTTTTCCATTAGACCCCTCCCCATGCTTGTAATACAATTCACCATCAGCAATCAGCTGATTTTTTCCCTTGTTACTTTTTACAAATTTGAGCGGCATGGCGCACGATAATATCGCTACCAGTACTTACAACAGACTGATTACTGTTATTCGCGGTGATATTGCTGACGAAGAGTAAACACAGCACAATTAGTTGACGGTTCCGAATAATAACATATACAAGCACCAAATAAAGTCGCACAGTCTAGTGTAACGGCTTTTAAAAATGCCATCTCAATTAGAAATACAGCCGTACTGGAATTTTGGATGGGGAGATTTTTTCCGGGGGAGATTTCTTCTGGGGGAGATTTCTTCCGGGGGAGATTTCTTCCGGAGGAGATATTTTCCGGGGGAGATTTTTTCCGGGGAGATTTTCCCGGGAACTTATTTCTGGGGAGGATTTTTCCGGGGAGATTTCTTCCTAGAATCATATATTCAGAGGCATCAGCAGCTTCCTTTGTGTCAAATTCAATAAAGACGAAACAATCTAGGATTGACGTGACTTTTCAGAAACAGAAATTAGATTATTTATGGGTATGCAGTTTTTATTAGTAAATTTTTTAAGGCTTTTGGGATCTGGAGTTTCCTGAAACATCAAGCATTGACAGATTATTTGATTTTTAAGGCTTTATTGCTACTCAGACGTCAAAATGACAGTCAAATCATGGTATGGGACGTTATGCAGTCATATTGCCATCATTTTGATCACTCATTTTGACATAATTTTGACTAGATTGTTTTCACTGGGTATATTATAAACATTTTTATTTTTATTCTACTTATCTTTTAATCTCACCTTTTAATTAGTTGCGTTTGATTCTAAATATCAAAGCAAACTACGTTTCTAATAATTTTAATTACAAATTTTTATTTCTCTTCTAGACGGGGGATCGAAGGCTTCTGATATTACCAATAAACTTCTATATATGATCGCAAAGGATAATTTACCATTTTCTACGGTGGAAAAAGAAGGCTTCCAAACATTCATGCGAATCGTCTCACCATTGTACAAAATCCCTTGTAGGACAACAATAACGGCTCTTATGGAGGGAAAGTATGAGTTTTTATCAAACATGATGAAAACTCGTCTTTCGGAAATTCGATATTTATGCCTCACTACAGACATATGGACGGACACGCTGAACACCAAAAGTTTTTTGGGCGTAACAGCCCATTATGTATCTAGCGAACACCAGCATAAATCTGTTACAATCGGTGTGACCGAACTGATAGAGAGACACACAGCTGAACATATTGAAAATTGACTATTGCAGATTATTGCAGACTGGCGAATAAATAAAGAAAATATAATCATAATGGTCGCTGACAACGCAGCTAATATGAAAAAAGGGATCCAGGATGCATTTGGCGTCGAAAAATATTTGGCATGTTTTTCTCATTCGCTAAATTTAGTACCGGGAAATATTATTAAGGATGACGCTACTGTGAATTCATTATGCAAGAAGATCAAAACAATCGTAACATATTTCAAACAATTCAGTGCCCGCTGCAGATGAATTACGGAGGAAATTAACCCTTAAATTGATCCAGAACGTAGATACGCGATAGAATTCAACGAAGAACATGCTTGACCGATTTATCGAATTGGCTGATATAATCAGTCCAATTGTATTACAATCACCATCAGCACCACCAATGCTAAGTGCTTCGGAATTGCAGACGACAAAAGAGTTCGCGGAATTATTAAAACCATTTGAAGATGCGACACGTATTATATGTGGCAAAACTTACCTGACCGCAAGTAAAGCTATACCTATTGTAAATATTGTTAAAAACAAATTGACATCGTTAAACCCGGATACACAAATAGGTAAACATTTCAAACAAGAATTAGTGAAACAGTTATCGAAACAATTTGAGCATATAGAAAAGGTTACGCCTTTAGCCATAGCCACTATTTGCGATGCACGATTCAAAAATATTCACTCCTCTGATAAAGTCGCGTGTTTTCATGCTATAAATAAAATCACAAGAATGATTAATACGACTAGACAACAATCATGTGATCAAAACGTGCGTGCTGAATTGTCCACTGCCAAACAAGACGACTTTTGGGCGTTTCATGACAGTCTTGTGACTGACAATCAATCGAGACGGATTGCCAATCTTGACAATGATGCGATGCCCGAAGACCTCAGATATTACCTGAACCAAGCACCGATTACTCGAGAAGAGAGTCCATTAAAATACTGGAGCATGCACCCACATTCGGCCCTACAAGACATAGCGATGAAATATTTAAGTATTATTGCCACTTCCGTTCCCAGCGAACGATTATTTTCCAAAGCTGGAAATATAATGACTGATAATAGGAGTAGATTAACAGGTGACCATTTGCAACATTTACTATTTTTGAATTCCCTCCCATTAGAAGATTGGTTCATGCAAGTTATAATGTAATTTTGCTAACTATTATCACACTATATGAGTATCTGTACACGCATGTGTTTATAAATATAAAGAAAGAGGGCACAAAAGGATTGCGATATTCTGCGAAGCGAGGTCTTTAATGACATATTATTACTGTTCTTGCCTTTCGGGACGCGTCCGCATCCTTCTAATAGATGACAATGAGAGAGAGAGGCATTAGACGGAGGGAATTCGATGACAGACCAAAGAGTAAAGGAAAAATTCTTCCACTGGAGCGCATAATATAATATCGCTAACTTTTTTTTCCCCCCCCCCAAATCGAGCGGTATACCTGCGATATACCCGTAAATTCAGCCTCGTTTTGTGTGTTTATGCAATATATTAAACTGTATACTCCGTCGAAACCAGTGGATAACTCTTATTTTATTTACATAATATATATTTACTTATCGACGCAATGTTATATTTGTATGTGTTACCGCAGTTATTGTATTTGGTCATAGTATTTTGGACATTGCGTGAGCGCGGGATTGTGTACATTTATTAAAGTAGAGCAGCGAATACACTCCGGTACATGAGTATACTTGTCGTAAGAGTGATAAAGTTTAAAGGACGGCTATCAGTATAAGTGCAGGATTAAAATTGGCGTATCGAACGGGAAACTTGCGATTGTAAGACGATTTCATGTTCGCCGTAATAGGCAATTTTTACGGGGTTTAATAATTAACGGGCAGATTCTCTTTGCTAAGAAAAAAAATAATAAATAAAGGAAAGGAAAAAAGAAAGAAATGTAGCAACTGGCTGTGGCGCGAGTTTCTCTTACAATTGCAAAGCGAACAAAGACGACGCATTGTGTAAATCGCTCGATTATCGCAACGGTCGCCCCGCTCGCTGTTTATAATCGATGGTTTAAATTATTAAGAATTCTATGTATAAGGAGAGAAGGATTCTGTATAAGGACGGGAGAGATCCGCTAATTTTATATGGTGAAGATTGGCAACAATGTAAATAAATATACACACGTCGTAAAAGCTGTTGCGTTAATGTCGCGGGCATTCGCTTTCCTTTCATTATAGTCCAGGAGCCAGTTGCCATTTTAAGTGAATTATTTTAAGAAATCTAACATTTTCGGCTAGTGTTCAATTCGGTCTGCTAATAAACGAAGTGAACGTCAGCTTCCATGGTAGCGGTGGGTGTTGCCGCGGCAGCCACCCACACACGTATAATTATAATAAAAATAAACCGACATAAAGAAAGCTGAAACTTTGTTTGTACGTTTATTATGATATAAATAAACGGAAAATAATAGTCAGCTGACTTCATGGTGGGGGGTTGTACGTCAGCTTCTCGCCCAAACATGCGAAAAATATGCGCTGAGTAAACTTATACTAAGAAAGCTGAAATTTGGGGAAGTTATAGTCAACTTTAACAGTTTCACAAAAATAATTGTCCGCTGAGTTTTTCGCGGTGGAAAAGTGCTCAGCTGACGACTGAAAGATACGGCACATCGCTATGCGCGCGGGCGCGTGGCATCCTTCACTGCATCAGCTGAGCACTTTTCCACTGCGAAAACCTCAGCGGACAATTATTTTCGTGAAACTGTTACAGATAACTATAAGTTTACAAAGTTTTAGCTTTTTTGGTTTCAGATAACTTGATTTTTATTAATAAAACAGTGCGTATATGCACGCGGGCGTGTTGCGCCTATCGCACTCAGCTGCTTATCTCTGACGCTCAATTATACCCTTAAATATGTATACATAACAATATAAACAGTAAATACGTATATATAATATTATAAATAATAAACATTTACACATGCAAATGCCAGAAGTAAATATTTATGGATACAGAGATGTATTTCATCGTCTCGGCTACACGCTCATAAACACCGGAGTTTTATGATCGAATACAATTGTAGCCCAGCTGACTAATTGTAAGAGGACCGTTGCTACAGGTATATCCGTAAACGGTTTATAGTTTGAAAGGCTCCCTTTTGCTCCCACCACAACGTCCCTGGGTCCGGCGGCGACTACCTGCAGATGAGCAGCTGCAAACCGACGCTATCCCCCACCTGTTCGAATTTTGAGCGTGTCGTGCGCAGCGTGTCCGAAATCGCTACTGACGCCAAGCCAGTGTGTCCGTTATACTTGAGTAGAGTACATGTACAACGAAAATGTCCAATGTTCTGAGTTTCTGTGTATTTTGCCACAAAAAAAAAGGCAAATTAAAGTGTTTCGATGAAGATACGTTGAGCAAGTGTTTAACTGTATTAAAGATTCGGCAGGAACATCATTTGCATTCGGCGGACGTTGTATTGCCTGCAAAAGTTAATAATTATACCACAGTAACTGCTACGCCCGCTTCACAGCTTTGCCGCCGAAGCAGAGAGGATACGATCCAAATAAACAAGCATCCTCATCTTCAGAAAGAGAGTAAGTATTTTTAGTGCCCTTGAAAACGAAGTAACTTTCGAACGTAGCTATTATTCAAACGTGATGATTTTCATATCGTGTATAACTAACTGTAATTATTTTTTAGTCAAAACGACAGTGCTATTCAAGAGGAGGTTGCTGTTCAAGGTGAGGATGTGGATCGAGGCGAGTTTTCTGCCGAAAGCGAGGATGCAGTTCAAGGCATGGTTTCTGACAAAGGCGAGGGCATCGATCAAAGCGAGGATAATGTTCAAAGGGAGGATCATGCTCCAGGCGATGATGTTAGTAGAAGTGAGACAACGTAGGTGCTGCTGGAAGCGCGGATGCCAATGTTGACAAAAACAAGGATTCCGTAAGTGAGAACGTACCTAAAGATCCTGTCTGTATTTTTTGCAACAAAAATTGCAAAAAACACCAAGGTCGGGAACAACAATTACATCTTGTAGAAAATGAAAAATCTTTAATACGCATAGGGCAACTTGCGTTAGATTTAGACGACATAGCACTTATTGATAAATTACACGATTTGCAGTCACAGAATAAGTTGATGTTTTACCATAATTTTTGTAGAAACACATATGAGAATTCACGTACATCAAAGAAAATTAAAGAAAAAGAAAAGACAGAATGGCATAGAACTCGAGATGTACGTTCTGCAGCATACGAAGAAGTTTGTAAATTTATATCGGAAAAAATAGTCAAATTGAATCAATTGTTTTTTCTCTCGTCTCTGAACACAATATTTGTTGATTATTTAGAAGAACAGAAAGAAGATACGGATACATATAGTACAAAGCCGTATCACTTAAAAAATAGAATTTTATCAACGTTTCGAGGAAAAATATCTATTATCACACACAACAACAAAAAACTTGTGAAACCGTACAAGGGCGTTGTTGTAGAGCAGAACTGTATGTAGTGAAGAAATGAAAATGTATTTAGTTGAATATCAAAAAACAAGATCTGATAAACCATGTATACAAGAACGCAATTTACTAGATTTATTCAATAACTATAGGTGCGTTTGGGGAGACGCTATTAGCGCTGACAATGTCATTCTATCTCTGTTCCTTACTGAAAGTTGAACAAGGACAGAGCACGCTCATAGCGCTAAAAGCGCGCTCCCCGAACCCAGCCTATGAAGAATTCAAGCAGCAAACACTGAACGGAGATCATGGCAAAACTCCGCAGTTTTATATAATGTATATTACCTTTATAGAATATTATTTAACACTGAGTGCAAGCATACGAACTGGAAATTTTGAACTACTTACATCTATTTTGCCAAAAATAGCAAGCCTATTTTTTGCTTTCAATCAACAAAACTACGCACGTTATCTAGTCAAATATTATGATAATCTGATAAAAGTCGATCAAACTCATCCAGGATTAAGGGAACAATTCGAAAAGGGATCATTCGGTGTGAAGAGAACTAACAAACCAAGTTCAAGACAACCGATTGATTTAACCCTGGAACAGACGATAAACGCTGATGCTGCCAATAAGCTCACAGGTATAAGTCACACAACAAACTCTATTTCTGCAAGACAACGGTGGTGCAAAAGCCACACCTTAAGATCAACAATCATTAGTTTTATAATGAGTGAGACAGGACTGAGAAAAGGTCAAGACATAACGGCCGACCTGCAAAAGAACAGGATCGAAAAAAGTTCGCAACAGCTTCAAGATTTTCTTTCTCACATTAAACAAAATATTAATCCGTTTTCAGCCGAATTGGATAAAAATTATTTATTCAATATTTCGACAGGACAAACAGCTAAAGAAGAAATTGAGAGTTTTTTATTAAATGTTGAAACAATGGGTAACGAACAGAGACTTTTTATTACGGAATGTGTAGAAAATAAAAAAAGGTTTGAAAATCCTATCAAGAGAAACAAAATTCTTAACTTTACTGACAACATTCAAAAAAAGAAAATGTCAGTTTCAGGAAAAGTCGTCGAACTCCGTATGCAACGTTTGGGCAATTTCTATGCATATCTCTCAAAAAAACTTTAGATATAGATAAAGTTTTATCGTATCCTCTAACGCCGCACAGTGGGGTATTTGGCCGATTTAGGCGGCCAAAATTATTTTTGTAGTTTAAGTGGGTCTTAACGTGCTGTCTTACTAATTCATTGTATTTCAAGCGGTAGGAAATATTTTTTTATGAAGAAAAATATGGTTTTTACATTTTTCAACTATTTAATTATTCCTTTTAAAGATGTATGTCGCTTATGTCAAAATAACAGGATAAAGCTGAAATTTACAGAGATTGTGCACTTATATATCCCAAAAACCTGTGTTAAATTTGCGATCGATTGTCCGACCCGTTTCTGAGATATTTGCTTTAAAAGTTACAGAATTGTATATATATAGATATACTTCCCATGTAAGTATTATAATGTCTATCTCTGCTCATGTACGGTAAAAATAAATGAAATTTTTTATGGTACACATATTGAAAGTTCTCGAGCAGCACATTATTGAAATACATGATATCTCTAGGAGTCTCGTGAGTCGAAAGGCTCAAAACAATGTGACACACTACTAGGCGGCCGGTCCTCGCGGGCCGGTCGTCGCACGAGCCCGGTTTGCCGTACGGCGCCTCTGCCCGTCGTCGGGATCTTACTGCTTACGACGGCACGGCGTCTAACGGTCGAACATGAGTTTCGCGAGTTCGATGTCGAGACTCGGAATCGTCTGTAGACGACTTAGGTACCCCAAACACATACTCCACAGCGCACTGACGTTAAAGTTTTCGATGGTTTTTTTATGCTCCATCTAATGAGGGACATTCCAGCAAAGTACGAGAATATATCGATTAAAATCCTTCAAATGTTTTGCTCGAATGAAGCTAAAGTTGTAATAATCGCCTTTGATCGATACCTTTTTCCATTAATAAAAGATAACGAGCACTCTTTGAGAGGAATGGAAGTCGCACAGTTTCACATCGAGGGACCCGAGCAAATACGCAACACCGATTTTAATAATGATTTGAAAAATATAAATTTCAAACGAGCTCTGGTTGAATTTCTTTCAGAGCACTGGACACTCGATCACGTAGCACCTTTCATTGGTGATAAAACTATTTAACTACGATCAGTGCTACAAATACGTTGTACGCAATGGCGTTGTAGAGAAAACAGTCGATCAATCTTTAAGCTGCCCGGTGTACGAAGAAGCCGACACGAAAATTGTTTATCACGTCTGTCACATCGATTACGACGCGCATGTAACAATTAGATGCTCTGACACTGACGTGGCCGTCATAATGCTCGGCAACATGAGCGTTATAAGTAATCGTAAGATTGAAATATCTATGGAAGTCGGTGTCAGCAATAAACAACGTTTTATAAATATCGGCGAATTATATAAAAAAGGCCCTTAACTGAGCGCAACACTGCCGGCTTTCCATGCCTTCACTGGCTGCGATTATAATCCTTCCTTTTTCAAGAAAGGGAAAAGCCGTCCCTACAAATTATTACATAACTCTGCAGTATACATTGATAGTTTTATTAAACTAAGTAACCCGACGGAAACTTGGAGAGCACGTTTACAACAATTGAAGAATATGTTTGCCGACTATACAATTTTAAAAAAATTAACAGTGTAAACGAAGCAAGAGCTGCTATGTTTTTTAAAACGTACAACATCTTGAACAACGATGACATATTTCGTCTGCCAGCAAAAAATATAGACGGGTCAGCTCTACCGCCTGCAAAATCAAACTGCACCAACATTTGCTTCGGACGACGTATCGCTAATATTTGGGCCCATGCACATCTTGCTGTTCCAACTGAATTGCACCCGACTGATTACGGCTGGAGAGAAGAGGACAACAAATTTTTGTTCAAATGGTTCGACGGTGATCAGCTACCCCCTTCTCTTGGCGATATTACCATCGAGGAAGAAAAAGAAAGTACTACAGGTCAGAATTATACTTCAGTATTTCTTTATTCAAGTGTAATTTTTAGATTAGTTTTGTTTTTAATTTAAAAATACAGTTTAGAAACAATTAAAACAATTTTTTATTATAACGTCAACACTTTTTATAAATAATATTCTAATTAATTTCAAAATTTTGCTCTTGCGTTATTATATTATTATATTATATATGTATTAAAATTATAACACTAAATTAAAAAACTTTTTTATGCGATTATTTTTTATGTAATAATATATTATTTATTATATTTGCTTACAGATGATGAGGATCGGACGCCGATGATCGATATGGATTACAGCGACCACAAAAGCGAGCAAGAGTTTGAGGGCGATGATGAGGAAGACTGAAAAGTAAATGTCTCATACCTCATACGTATTTAAAAAAAAAACGTAAATTAAAAATTATTTTTGTCAATAAATGCGTTAAATATAATTACATATTTGAATATAATCAATAGCATAATTTAGCGTGAGAGAGAAGCAGCTGATGCCGTGAGATAGGCGCAACGCGCCCGCGCGCATATACGCACCGTTTTATTAATAAAAATCAAGTTATCTAAAACCAAGAAAGCTAAAACTTTGTAAACTTATAGTTATCTGTAACAGTTACACGAAAATAATTGTCCGCTGAGGTTTTTGCAGTGGAAAAGTGCTCAGCTGACGCAGTGAAGGATGCCACGCGCCCGCGCGCATAGCGATGCGCCGTATCTTTCAGTCGTCAGCTGAGCACTTTTCCACCGCTAAAAACTCAGCGGACAATTATTTTTGTGAAACTGTTAAAGTTGACTATAACTTCCCCAAATTTCAGCTTTCTTAGTATAAGTTTACTCAGCGCATATTTTTCGCATGTTTGGGCGAGAAGTTGACGTATAACCCCCCACCATGAAGTCAGCTGATTATTATTTTCCGTTTATTTAGATCATAATAAACGTACAAACAAAGTCTCAGCTTTCTTTATGTCGGTTTATTTTTATTATAATTATATGTGTGTGGGTGGCTGCCACGGCAACACCCACCGCAAATGCGCAAGCTGACGGTCACTTCGTTTAGTAGCAATACTAAATGAACCATACAGCAAAATCTTAGGTTTCTTAATTTTGGTCATAAAAAATGGCAGCTGGTTCCCGGACTATGCGAGAAAAAACCTAATCGTCGAGACTCTGGATGCGCATTACGAAGATATCGAATCTTTGACTAAACTAGATGACATCAATACTATGCGATGCGGAAAACACGTCAAGAATTGCGCGTTACAAAATGTAATAAAATTATTTAATTAGTGGTCGCGCGCGACGCCAACGTCCAATGAAATACATTGTTAACGTGTAACGATGATCGCTGGAATTAAAAAATAAATTATATGTATCTTTTTATAACGTTTTATTTCTTACTTCCCCTCCCCTCTTCCATCATCATCGTTAGAGTAGGCTTTACTTTCCTAGAAAAAAATTTGTTTACGATGAACATGTTCCGACAGGTTCGACACGTTATCGAGTCGATCATCGTCCCGATAACGTCATTTTTTCTTTGTTTTTTACATACTGCGTAGATAGATTGTTTAGCGAATTTGTTTAGTTTACGCGATAACCACCCCCTTTTTCCTAGAAAAAATTTGTTTATGGAACATGTCCCGACAGGTTCGATTATAAACATTAATTCCCCCTCCCGCTTTCCCCCACCATATTATTACTTTTGGAATGTCGGTGTTGCCGCGTATACTCGATTAATTTTACATGATTAGTCTTGTCGCGATCGCTTGTACGGACGGTCACAACTTCTCAGAGCCGAGAGAAAAAATGTTCTCCTTTAAAGGATGCAGCAGCAGCAGCAGCAACAACAACAACAATGGTGGAAAACGCGTGAATGCCGTGAATTATCACGTGCCGATTCGACGTTGAAACTCAGTCGTGCGAGAACAGATATAATAGGTAAGTTTCTTTTAAGCAGAAAAAACATATAGAGCCTCCCCCCAGTTTTTATATCTTTACAAATTGTAATACTTACGAAAGGAAAAAAACTGATTTCATTTCTTTTATACAGCATTTCGTTGGAGCGTCGCGCGATTCGTATACTCGGCAGACGATACGCGTTGACAGCTACGGGATACAAATTCCTCGAAATTGGCATCAACGTGGGCCCACCGAGTTACGTAGAGATCGCCGTTAGAGATCATCAAGGAAAGGAACTGCTGTTATCTCTCGAAACGTGGAAAACACTCCACGAGCAACGACGAAACATTCAGAATTTCCTTCGCAATGACTACATCAAAGATATCCACAGTATTATTAACGTTGGACCGCTAACGGTGAGAGTTTGTACGTCGGTTAATAACGTCAAACTCATACGTCTCGAATCTGTAAACGTACGCTTGGTGATGACCGAATCGACGTTGCGTCGTATGTTCGATCTCGATCGGTGCATCGATGCGAGATTCGATCGATTGGTCAGAATACTTGCGGCAGTCGACGCAAAGTTTGCGCAGTTCTCCGATATCGCGTCCACTGTGACGGATCGCAAGGAAGCGTCGAATGTAATATACGCTAGCGATGCGTTCAATACAAATCAGCTCATCGATTGTGAGCTCGCAGCTTTAGTTTCTAGTACGTAAGATATATTATGTAAAAAAAGAAGAGTTAAATAAACAGACTTATTTTCTTACAAATTAAACGAACGATGTAATTTCTTTGCGCGCATGTCCATCCCTACCTAAATTTTATCATCGCTTCGATCGTCGTCGATGACGTCATTTTTTTCTTTTGTCTCGCGTACTGCGTTGTAAAAAAATAGTGTAAAATTGTTTAGTCTACGCAATAACACCCCCTTTTCCCAGAAAAAAATTTGTTTACGACAAACATGTTCCGACAGGTTCGAAGCGTTATCGACAAAATGTTTTGCTCCTGCTTAGCGCGCTATCGAGTTAGTCTTACTATTATGCGCCGCCTAGCGGCGTCGTTGCGAACGTATTCCACGGCGCGAACGCGGACCCCCCCCCCCCCCGCGCGAACCCGCGGACACAAACGCGGGTGAGTCATCCCCGATGAGTCATCCTCGGTGAGTCATACACGTAGTATGCCAAGGTCACTCTCCCCCTCCCCCTTACCCTCGTAATCCGATATCCTTGAAATCCGATACCCCGCCCCCTCCCCTTTCCCTCACCTCCCCGCGAAATCCGATACCCTTGTGTAACTCGATACCCCGCCCTCCCACCCTCCCCCTCACCCCCTCGCGAAATCCGATACCCTTGTGTAACCCGATACCCAGCCCCCTCCCCCTCCACCTCACCCCCTCGCGAAATCCGATACCCTTGTGTAACCCGATACCCCGCCCCTCCCCCCTCCCCCTCACCCCCCGCGAAATCCGATACCCTCCCTCCATCACCCCCCCTCGGAGCTCCCTAGTTAGAATCGACCTATACTCACTACTTGCACTGTCATTTTTTTGTCATTTCAATGAAAATAAGCGGCTGGCTTGCTTTCCTTTTTAAAACGTTTGTATAGGAATCTGTTTCATTTGTCCAAAACTGACTGTCATCTGATTGTGTTTCAGGACAGACAGATTCACTGTCAAAGTGTCCTGAATAATTACTTATTGTCCTGTGTAAATATTTAAAAAATAAAAAAGCGTATACTTATTAATTATTTCAACATATTTAAATATAAAAAAAAGTATTATTATTATATATTCTCTGTTAGAGAAATGTTAATATATAAATATTAAACATACGTTCTACTGTTAATGTGTTCAGAAAGGAACAATAAATCTTTATAGTATTCCCATGTTGACTCATATCTCCATCTATTTCCATCTTGTACACCTGCTCCTGATAAGGGAATATTAGCAAGAACTTTTTTTCTTTCTTTTTGAAAGGTATCTCTTAAATGTTTAAACCGTTTTGCAACCATATCTCCTAAATAAAAATTAATGTAAATTACGATAAGCAATTGAGAGAGAGAGAGAGAGAGAGGGGGGGAGGGGAGAAAAAAGCGGGAGCGGGAGAGGGAAAATTCTGTCAGAGAACAAACCTAGTCTATTTTTTTGTATGTATGTATGTATGTATGCATTTATTTCATATCCCCGTAGGGTTCGAAAGGCGTTTTTGTCAAGGAACGTTCCCAAACCTTTTACATACTCTCTACAATGTTAGCACGTTCTCTTAACCTACTTATTCTAACTTATACTACTTAACCTAATTGTGTGGCTGTGAGCTTCTGCCTCTGCATCCGCCCACACCCACCGCTCGCACGCACACACACCCTCTCCGCAAAAGGGACTTCCGTTTCCTCTTGCCTTCCATTTTCCCTTCGGCCCCTTTCTGTTCCCCTCTACTCGGCTTATCTCTATTCGGCTTATCTCATTCATTCACTCACTCACCTCAGTCATACCCCTCACCCTCCATCCCCTCCACATACCTCCTCCTATTCTATCTTTCTCAATCTCCCTCATCCACCATTCCCCTTCCCCTCCCTCCCCCAGTACCCACCTCCTCGCCTCCTGCCAACTCCCTCTTCCCTCATCCCAATCCCTACACCGTTCCCACACGTGTTCCCACGTCTCTTCTTCTCCCCCACACAATCTGCATACTCTTTTCTCCTCCCCCTCCCAGTACTTGCCCTCCCTCATTTCGTTCCCCAGTCTGAATCTCGCCACTCTGCTCCACCTACTTTCCCCCCACCCTTTCTTTAAGTACTCCGGTATCCCTTCCCCTTTCACCTCCTTGTACCATTTATTATATCTGGATTCTTTTATTCTCTCCCATCTCTCCCTCCTTTGTCCCTCCCTTTCCCACTTCATCATCTCCTCCAGCCTTGTCTCCTCTCCCCCCCTCTCTCCCCCTCTCCTTCTTCCCACAGTCCTCTGTCGCTCAGATACTTCTTCCTGCCCTCCTCCCAACCCGAGATCTTCCCTCCTCTCCTCCTCGATCTCTCCTTCATTTCCTCCCAGCACACTCTCGCCAATTCACTCCCTCCTCCCTCCTCCAGCCTCCTTCCAAACCCCCACGCCCTCCTGCCTGCCCTACCTCTTAGTTTTTCTCTCTGTAGCTCCTCCCTCACCAAGTACCCCGGAGTCCTCCTGTCTACTCCCAGCACCCATCTCAAATATCTTTCTTCCAGTCTCTCCATCCCCTCCCTTTCTTCCCAACCCCATATTTCTACCCCGTACCCCATTACCGTCCAGACCAACTTGTCAAATAACCAGAGCCTTCTCCCCCAATCCTTCCCAAATCTCCTCTTCCCTATCCCCCACACCTGCCCCATAACCGCCGCCGCCTTCCTGACCCTTTCCTTCACGTGCGCCTCTTGCCCTCCGTTCCTTTGTAGCGTATACCCTAAGTATCTGAACTCTTTCACCTCCTCCACTTTTCTTCCTTTCCACCACCAGTCTCTTTTCACCATCCTTCCCCCTCCTTTTCTAAACCTCATGATCTTGGTTTTCTCCGCGTTAAGCTCCAACCTCTTCTTATCCAAGTATCTCTCCAGCCTTTCCATCATGCTTCTCATCTCATCCTCTCCCTCCGCCAGCAACACCATGTCATCCGCGTACTCCAGGTCGTATACCCTTTCTCCACCCAACCTGATTCCGCCCCACTTGACCTTCTTCATCTCCTCCTCTAGGTCAGCCAGCAATACGATGAACAGCAACGGGCTCAGCGGGCACCCCTGTCTTACCCCTCTTGCTGTCCAAAAACTCTCTCCCAGCTCCTTTCCCACTCTCACCCTGCTTCTCGTCTCCCTCAACACTTCCTCTATCCTCTCTATCAAACCCTCCCTAACCCCCCTCTCCCTCATCGCCCCAATCAGCACCTCCCTATCCACCGAGTCAAAGGCCGCCTTTAGATCCACAAACAACGCCACCACCTTCCCTCCTTTTTTCCCCAGTTGTTTGTTCACTAGATAGTTAAGTACAAAAATGTTGTCCACCGTCCCCATCCCCTTCCTGAATCCCGTTTGACTCGGCGGGATGATCCCTTTACCCTCCACTTCTTCCCTCAGTCTTTCCGCTAGCACCGCTACGTATACCTTGTAAAGTAAGGTGGATAACAGGGTGACCCCCCTGTAGTCTTCCACCCTCTCCCCCTCCCCCTTCTTTGCTATGGGCACGATCACCCCCTCCTTCCAGCTCTCCGGCCATCCTCCTCCCCTCCAGACTTTATTACAGAACCCTCTCACCCATTCCTCCATCTCCTCTCCCCCATGCTTCCACACCTCACTCGGCACACCATCCACCCCTGCCGCCTTTCCCTCCTTCAGTTTCTTTAAGGCCCTTCTCACCTCCCCCTTACTTATTTCCTCCTCACCTCCCTCGCCCTCCCGCCTCTTTTCTCTCCCTCCTTTGACAACCCTGCTTTCCACCCCTCCGAGCAGCCTCATAAAATGTTCCTTCCACTCCGTCATCTCTATCCCCTCCGTCACTTTCCTCCTCTTCCTCCTCTCTTTGTTCACTATCTCCCACACTTCACTTTCCCTGCTCACTTCTGCCGCCCTTTTCTCCCATCTCTCGTTCTCCTCCTTCCTTTTCCTCTTGCACAACTCTCTGAATTCTTGTTTCGCCTTTTGGTATTCTTCCGCCCTCCCGCCCTTCCTTCTCCACCTCCTTAATTCTCTTCTTGTCTCCCTCTTTTTCTCCAGACACTCCGTATCCCACCAACCCATTTTTCTTTTCTCCTTCTTATTCAGTTCCTCCTCTGTCTCCTTCAATGCTCCCTTCACCCTCCCCTCCATCTCCTTCCATTCCTCCTCCAGCCCCCTCTCCCCCAGCCCCACCTTCCCCAACTTCCGCCTGAACATTTCTCTCCCTTCTTCATTCCATACTCCCCTCCAGGCTCTTTCTCCTCCTTTGTACCCTTTCCCGCTTCTCCACTCCCCTTTCAGCCATACTTCCACCGGTTGATGATCGGAGTCCACCCTGTCCCCTATCCTCATCCTTTCCACTCTGTCCTTTACCTCTCCTTCCCCTATTACGTAATCTATCACTGTGTTCCCCCTTCCCCCAATATAAGTAAACTCTCCCTCTTCGTCTCCTCTTGTGTTCCCATTAACCCTTTCAGTCCCATAATTAAAGAAATAGCCAAATATCTACAAAACGTATTGAGTATATGGTTTTCGGGGTCGCTGATTACGAATCTGAAATTAGATTTTCAAGATTCAAAATGGCGGATCCAATATGGCGGACGAATTTGTAAAAATCAACCGGATTCTCTTGAAACTTGTTTCTTGGGGGTTTTTGGGGTCGCTGATTACGAATCTGAAATCAGATTTTTAAGATTCAAAATGGCGGATCCAATATGGCGGACGAATTTGTAAAAATCAACCGGATTCTCTTGAAACTTGTTTCTTGGGGGTTTTTGGGGTCGCTGATTACGAATCTGAAATCAGATTTTCAAGATTCAAAATGGCGGATCCAATATGGCGGACGAATTTGTAAAAATCAACCGGATTCTCTTGAAACTTGTTTCTTGGGGTTTTTTGGGGTCGCTGATTACGAATCTGAAATCAGATTTTCAAGATTCAAAATGACAAAAATTTTCACAAATTTTGGCGAATCTGAAGATGTAATCTGAAGAATATTGAAAGACTCCTTCCTATTGGTTCCGTCATTTTGTAATTTTATAAACTGACTACAAATTTGTGATCAGCGACGCCAAAAACCCTCAAGAAACAAGTTTCAAGAGAATCCGGTTGATTTTTACAAATTCGTCCGCCATATTGGATCCGCCATTTTGAATCTTGAAAATCTGATTTCAGATTCGTAATCAGCGACCCCGAAAACCCCCGAGTAACAAGTTTCAAGGGAATCCGGTTGATTTTTACAAATTTGTCCGCCATATTAAATCCGCCATTTTGAATCTTGAAAATCTGATTTCAGATTCGTAATCAGCGACCCCGAAAACCCCCGAGTAACAAGTTTCAAGAGAATCCGGTTAATTTTTACAAATTCGTCCGCCATATTGGATCCGCCATTTTGAATTTTGAAAATCTGACTCCAGATTCGTAATCAGCGACCTCGAAAACATAAGAAACCATGATTTAAGATATACATTAATTATCAAATTTCGTTACAATCGAATTAGATCGAAAAAATGGTGCGTTTTTTGGTGTAAACTTGTTAATAACAAAAAAATTATAAACAATATTGCTAAATATGCTACTTGGTTATCAAGTTTGAACCTTAGCAACATAAAAAATAAAATAAAATGCAAGTTTTTGCAGTTATACTAAAAGTTATGATGAAGGAAAGGAGACTCAAAAGGTGGTTAATATATTGCCGCCTGGGACTGAAAGGGTTAAAGATACACCATCCTCTTTCCCCTAGAAAGTCCAGCATCAGCCTGCCCTCCCTATTTATAACCCGGTCCTTTGACCTTCTCTCCCCTTGCCCTCCCCTCCCTTCCTCCCCTTCTTCCCCCTCCATCTCTCCCCCTTTCTCCCCTGTTCTCGCGTTAAAGTCCCCCCCTATCAGTACTCTAACACCTGCCTCTTTGTCCTCCACCCACCGCTCCAACCCCCTCAAAGCTTTCTCCGTGCCCTCTCCTGCGTAGACTCCCACTATCCTCCATCTCTCCTCCCCCATCCTCACCTTGCCCGTCAAGATCCCTTCCCCCGCACCTACAATTCTTTCTTCCTTCTCCGCCAGCTCCTTCTTAATACCCATGACCATTCCTCCTTTCGCTCTTCCCATCTTGTTCTCTTTCTTCGCCGCTTGCATTCCCCATTCGTATCCCCCCGGTAGTCTCTCCTTGACCCTCGTCCACCCTCTATCATCTAACCATGTTTCCAGTAGCACCATTACATCCCATTCCTTCAGCCCCATCCAAAACTCCTTATCCTTATTCTCCAGCCCCGCCACATTCCAAAAGCCACGTTCCACTCCCCTCTTCCCTCCCCCTCCCCTTTCCTCTCTCTCCTCTTTCCTCCCTCCGTCCTCCTGCCCTGCTCACCTTTATTCTTTCTCTTGTCGACTACCCGCTCTACCTCCTCATGCTGGCTTTCCTCCCGTCGAACATCGCGTTCATTGATGGCGCTATTCCGCTCCATCTCTTTTCTCTTCCCCCTCCTCTTCTCTTCTTTGCTCCCCCCTCCCATTCTTCAAAACTTCCTCTTCCTCATCCCATTTCCAGCATTGCTCCTCTATCCATAACCTTCCATACCCTATTCTCACCCTCCTTCCTCTTCTCTCCTCTTTCCTCGCAATTTCCTCTAACTTCCACCTCATTTTTCTCTCTTTCCATGTCCAATCTTCCAGAATCCTCTCCTTCCTTCCCTTTAACTCTCTCTTTCTCCTCATGATTTCTTCTCTCTGCTCCTCACTCTTCATCCTTACCAGCACCATCTCTCTGTCCTTCTCTCTATCCCCGGCCACTCTCTTGATTTCCTCAATGTTTCCTCTCACCCCTATGGCGCTTAACACCTCCTCTACCGCCTCCCTCCTCTTTCCTTCCTTGACCTCCAACCCTCTAATAATTACATTCTTTCTCCTCTCTACCCGCTCCTTCCTTTCCATTCTCTTCTCTAACTCTCTTATTTTGTCTCCTTCTTCCCCCTCAGATATCCCACCCCTTTTTCCTCCCCTCTCCTTATCTTTTTCCAGCTCCTCTACCTTCCTTTCCAGCCCTTTTATGCAGCTCATCATCTTCTCCCTCTCTACATTCCATTTCCCCTCCCTCTCCCGCCCCTCTCTTCTCAACTCCTCCATCTCCTCCCTCATCCGCCTCCCCTGCTCTCTAAACCCCTCCATCATCTCTTCCATCAACTGCCTCCACTCCCCCCTCCACTCTTTCACCTCCCTCAAATCATTCATCACCTCCTTCATTTTATCCCTCCACCTCCTCATCTCCTCCCTGCAATCGCCTTTCCCCAACTCTCCCCAGCCCATAGCCTCGGTGGGTTTCTTGAATTCTCTGCCCTCTTTCTCTTCCCCCTCCCCTTGCAATTCCTCAATCTTCCTTTTCCCGCGGTTCCCCTCGTTCCCAACACTGCTGACACTCCCGCTTCTCGATCTCTTGTCCTCTGCCCCCCCATCATCATACCCTATCCTCCCGATCATTCTCCCCGGTCGATTCCCTTCTCACGCTCCACACGAATCCTGGCCCGTCTCTTTCGCTACCCGCGCGCCGCCTATGCTCACGCTCCACTCGCCCGCGGCCGCTCTTCGCTCGACGCTCTCCCCTCTTAGCTCTTCGCGTGTTCCCTGCCCGACCCGCTCTCACGCACGTTTTCCTCTCTTAGCGCTTCTCGTACTCCCTGCCCTGCCCGCTCTCTCACGTATTCTTTCCAACCCTTTCCCTCCCTCAACCTTCCCGATCTCACCTTCCCTCCACTGCCACACACTCTCTCGCTCCTCCACTCTCTCCGTCTCACTCTCTCACCCTCACCAACACTCTCCCTCGCTCTCACACACTGCCGAAAATATCTGCCTTGTCACCGCGTGTCGCTCTCTAACGCACCGGAAACGGAAGTCCTAGTCTATTTTTTTGTATTTGTATTGTAAGAAATCATTAAGAGCGGTCACGTTGGCACCGTAGTTGTCAGACCTGCGGAATGTCGAGAGGAGAGGTCACGCCCGACACGCGTGATCAGAGCCGAACACGGAGCTCGTTGCCCCGATCGGAACGCGCGGGCAGACGATCGTAAACCGCGGTTCGCAGAGGTAGAGTCTCCGGTTGTGCGCTGCGGTGCCGGCCGTAACAAATAGTGTATCAAATAAAGTAACGAAGCAGCAGTAAAATTATTAATTCAAACAAAGACAAATAATCATTATCCTGACATAATCCCGAGCTCCTCCTTTACAGTATTACCAAATATATATGTTTAAAAGAAATTAAATTAATTAAAACATCTTACCTGAACAAGGAGGAACTAGCAATGCACCAACACTTTGCCAAGCTGAATCTTTTGCTTGTTTATTTTTGAACATACGTGTATCCTTGGCATATAAACCAATATTACTGCGCACAATTGAAATAATGAAATTAAAATAACCTCCCTTGTTCTTTCTGAGGTCCAATATAAACATACATTCATTGTCACTGAGGAACTAGGATCCATACGCACTTTGATAGTTGTTATAATATGCTGTAAATGTTTACGTTTTTCTTTGTGCGTTATTTACGAATGCTTGTGCCGCTTGTGCGAAGCAGTAGTATCAGACTGTCTCTGTTGATGCGGAACGAAGAAAAGCCTCTGTGATTGGTCGACGCAGTTACTGCAACGCAGAAAGTTGAAGTTGGTTTAACTCGCGTATGGCGGATTTGCAAATGTGTGCACGCTGCGTGCGATGAAACGTCATCTCGCGCATGCGTCTGCGAGCTGCGTCTGGCGTGTTGCGGCCTATGTAGAGGGGTCTTAAGGGTTGGTATATCTCTTTCCGCAGCATATGCAGTTACTGCTTGTCGTTGTTCATGAAGTCTTGACAACATATAAAATGTGGAGTTCCATTGCGTTGTAACATCCTGGATTAATTTATGAATTGGCAACTTCAAATTTTCCTGGATGGTACTGAGTTTTGAGCAAGCAAGTTCGATTTAAAAAAATGCAATCGTGGATCACGAGTTGTAAAGTGTGAATAAAACATCCTACATTCTCTTCTAACATACCTGTAAGATTTATGATATAATTAATGTAATATCGACAATTTTAAATCAAGTAATCAGTTACTTAAAAAAATACATTCTTCAATTCAATGTAAAATTTAAAACTTTAAATGTACATACCAGTTCCGACAATCATATTAGAAGCATTATCCCTTAAAATCAGGTGAATTTGACTGGAACTTATGTGCCATTCTTCTACTATATTATTTAATATTTGGCCGATATTGACGCCAGTATGGCTACCAAGTGTTTCGCGCTGAGAACGTAGGGTCGGTGCACCATCTGTGGCCACTGCTTCATTTGTGGCCACTTCGACGAATCTTTCGAATTATTTAGTAAACAATTCATGTTCGCGCTACGTGAATTGAAGGATTTTGTTTATACGGTATTTGTGTTGGTCAAGCTACCCGCCGATACAGAGTAGAGAACTTGTTTTATGAAAAAACTACGGTTTATAACCGAGGTGTATGAACTGTTGCATTTTCTTGTGGAATACGTTAAGAATACGAGATAAGTTAAACGTTATAATAATTGTGTAAAAGACATAATTGTGAGTAATGTTTGTGTAATTGGCTTGCGGAAAGTCTAAAAATTGACCTCGAAATGCATAACCACGTATTTGACTTCTATTTAAAAAATAATAATGGGTGTCGAAAACTAGATCATGTATTAATATAATTCTCCATTTTTGGCCATGGGATGGCCATAACTGGCTATTGCAGTGTTCTAGTTGTGGCCAAATCATCCAGTGTATCGTTAATATTCGTGTAGGTATACCTACCCGGGAAAAAATGGAAGAGATCTGACCATGTCTGATTTGATAAAATGAGATACAACGAGATCTGAAATTCATGTAAAGTCAGATCTGATTGGATACAATTTTATCTCGCCAGATCTGCATGGCCATATCTGATCACATGCAGCCAGATATGCTGAACTATAATTCGATCTCACCAGATCTGACCATTGCTTCCGTTCGATATTGAATCGCAGATCCAATCGGATCTCTTCCGATCTAATCGGACATTATCTGATTGCTTCAGATCTCCTGAAGTACGAGCAGACATTACGCCTCAGATCTTGTCGGATCTGAGCAGACCTAGCCAGACATATCTTGATCTCACCAGATAAGACCAATCTTGACTTACAAAGTTGTGTTGCTGATCCAATCAGATCTCTTCCGATCTTGCTGGATCTGAGCAGACCTAGCCAGACATATCTTGATCTCACCAGATAAGACCAATCTTGGCTTACAAAGTTGTGTTGCTGATCCAATCAGATCTCTTCCGATCTTGCCAGATCTGAGCAGATCTCGTCAGTATAGAACTTATAAAAATTTCGTTCTTAAATTGTCCATTATTAATTTTTACACCAATGTTAGACATTATATCAAGCCTACGTTCGTTTTCTTCCACTGGGAACATATACTATATTAAAAATCTATAATATACGTAATGTACCCTATATATTTTTAGTATAGTACATGCTCCCAGTGGGAAAAATTGGGAGAAAACGAACGCAAGGCAAATATAACATTAACTCTGTAAAGGGGAAGTTTAAATGATTTTTGGTCAAAAAAATCAATTAATTTTTATATTAAAAACAGTTTTCTCAATTTTGAAACATTAACATATATAATAAACATAGTCTCTGCTAATTTGATAATAATTGTTAATTTCGACACCATATTTAGAATTTATTATAAATATTCCATTAAAAAAGTACCATGCAAAATTAATTAATAATAGGTAAATATAAAAGATTAATGTGTAGTATGTATATATAAAACATAAATCTTTTAAATTATTTTGCAAACATACCTTATAATTTAAACTGATAAAATAATATAATCACATATAAACTTATATAGTCATATAAGATTATATATGATCAGATCATAATGTTGCATCTCAAAGTATCCGATAGATGGCATTCGACAGAATCTGATTCTCGTATTTAAAATTTGATGAACAGTGGTATAAGAACGGTATCAGACATGGCAGTGTCGTGCTAAGTTGCGCTAAGTTATGTAAATCGTGGAACGGCACAACTTTTGTATCGTGGAGTCCACTTTTATAATAAAGTGGCATATTTAAAAAATAACATTTAAAAACAACAATTTTCTGCGGTGGATGGACACCGCATCAGATCAGATCTACTCATGTCTGATTGGATCTGAGCAGATATAATAGATTATTCTCGTCGTTACATATCTGACTTTATCCGCTAAGATCGGATCAGATCTACTCATGTCTGATTGGATCTGATCAGATAGGGCCAATATTTTGATCAAACCAGATCTGAGTGGATCGGATCTGATGAGATCTGATCAAGTCTGTTCAGATCTCTTCCATTTTTTCCCGGGTAATGCCTATACGACGTACGTATAAGTATTTGAAATACTTATACACCAATGTTATATATTGACTGAGGTTGTTGTATATCATGTCTGGAGGCCAAATTAAGTAAAAATTAAATATGCCACATATTATATTTTTATTGTTTATAATTTGCAACTAAAATGTCCATGAACCGCATGAGAATTGTACAAACAATGATTTAACTAATAATGTTTAGGAAATTTGTACAACGCAAATATCAGTAATCTCAAACAGCAGAGAAGAAACTTTGAAAAACATTTTAGTTTATCCTGAAGTAAAAAAGTCATCAAAAAAGAAAAATATAAATAAGATACAATTACCTTCAGTGATTACAAGTGATGGCTGGTTACAGTTTAAAAAACAAGAAGAGGATAAAAAGCGATTATTGCTAGAGACAGTTGAAGACAGAAAAAAAAACAGCTAATTAGCGATAAAAGGAGAAGAAAATTTAAGAATAAAAGCAGAAAAAAAGAGAAAAGAGCAATAGAAAAAGAAAAAACAACAAGAGAAGGAAAGAAAGAAGGATGATTGCTAAAAAATTACAAATTGCTAATAAAACAAGAAAGTCTTAGAAGTAAAAACTCTAATAGATGAATTATTTTAAACAATGTAATTTTTTGATATTTTTATTTTACAATTTTATTTGGTATTTTATTTTATTATTTTATTTTTTATTTTATTTTACAATTTTATTTAATATCTGATTTACAATTCTAATTAAAAGAAGTTAAGTTACTATATATTGATGACGTATAAACCTTCATAAAATACATAAATTTTTTAAATTCTCGATATTAGTTGATAAAAGTTATGTATAATATGCTATATATATATAATATTTTATTAAAAATAAATATTAACAGTAAAAATAAATCGTAATTTTTATTATATATACCTATTTATTAATTGTTTAATTAGAAATTAACCTTATAGCGAATTCAGGCACTTGCGTTAGTGCACACTGAGTGCGCACTAAGGCTTGTTCTTAATCAATTATTATATTTACAGATCATCTTAAATACTTCTTAGTCTATAAAATGATTTGTACAGCATCTATATAGATATTACAGATTGTTTTATTGGCTAAAAAGTTTTTAAATGTGTATTTAAGCGACTTTAAATATAAGAATAGATTATAAACAAGCCTCAGAGTGCGCACTCAGTGTGCAAGCGCCCGTATTCGCTATTAGTTTTATTATGTGGCCAAAACTAGTACTTATTGTGGCGAAAACTGATGTTTTGGTGGCCAAAAACGGTGAAATCGGAACTTATGATATTATTTTTATTTTTGAAACATTTATTTAAGTTTATTTGTTTGCTGATCTTAAGTTTCTTATCTAAAAGATTCTTAAGAATATATTAAAGTAGTTAAAAGCGTTACATAACAAAAAGAATTTGATTAAAACGCATTTATTCCGTCAAAAATCCTTAAAGTGGCCACAAATGGTGCACTGACCCTATGTTTCTCTTTGCATATCATCACTTCTTATGAAATGAGCTGTCAGACTTATGAATGCCTCGTTGTTTGCTGAACAAGTCCAGATATCGGTGGAAAACGATGTTTGTTGCAGCAGTATTTTTCACGAAAACGTGTTTTCAAATTTTCATACAGCTGTGGCATAATTTTTTCAGAAAAATATGTTCTGCAAGATAGGGGATACTGTGGTGCCAAACACTTTATTAATCTTTCAAAGCCTTTTCGCTCAACTAATGCGAATGCTTCAGCATCAAGGGCTATTATTTCACCTTGAAGTATAACAAAAATAAACGGCTGAAAAATTCAAGACGGTTTGTATTGGAAGTAAAATCATTGTTAAGTCACAATCAAAGCAAAGTAAAATAGGAATAAAGGCCAACAATCGAGCACAACATTAGATGTCAAATTAAAAGTTCATAATAAAACATACATATATATGACGGGACGTTTCAAACACACAGTGTCTTCTTCAGCCGATGAAAATTATGTAATTACATAGAGTCGCGTAATAAAGCAAAGTAACAATACTAACAATAACAATTCTTTTCATTAAACAAACGCATATGTTCGCATATTCACATTATTATAATAAAATATAAACTTTTATTTCTCAAAAAAAATACTAAAGATAACTTTGATTTGACAATGCTTACGAATCTTACGATGCTTATGCTTTGACTTGACTTACTACGAATTAGCATAAATATTTATTTATAATAAAATACATAATGATTTTTTAAAATAAATATAAAAATATAACATACATATCTTTTTAGTTATATTCATTGATCTTGGATCACTTAAAGATCACATTTTTTTTCTCATAGGCTGTAAAGTAGGCTGTATCTGATCAGGTTCTGATTTTGAGGTTATTGTTGTAGTTGTCGTTGTAGATGAAGGACCAGGAGTCGGTGGATCATTTTCATCCTTATTGGCATTTATTTCTCTATCTAAGGTTTTCATTGCCAACGGGTGTTTACTTTTTAAGTGATTCCATAAAGGTTTTGTAGAAAATAATTTAGGCGTTTTTCCTCTTATAATTTGCTTTTGTGACGTAGATGTAGATTCACAAAAAGAACATTCAGCTTTTTTTTCATCCTCAATACCTACTTTAAAAAATGTTCATACGTTGGATTTTCCTTGTGCCATTGTATATTATAATTTAATTCATAATCGACCATAAAATTTATGATGTCTTTTCAGTTTTCAAAGCATTCACACCGCACCACGTAGCTTACAGCAGTCACTAATCACATCTTCGCATCACTATATTAATATATTACTATTTTCTCTATATTGCAAACGGCGATTGAGGCCGTAAACCCCGTTTGAATTTCCCGCGCTTGTTTGCGAGGCGCTCGCGTAGGTACACTCGCGCCTGGCGCCACCTAGAGCGTTCTGATTGGTAGATGCATGTGTGCTATGATTGGTTGTAGCAGGTGTGCTGTGATTGGCTGATGCATGCGTGCAGTGATTGGTGGTGAGTCTTTGCGAGGGAGACACTCCCTGTTCGAATCACTTCTTGTACGAACGGCGTGCGAGTAAGTCGTAACCGTAACTCGCGGACATCTTTAATAAAGATACGTTTTGTCGAGCTACACCCTTTTAATAAGTTAACCTTTCAATCCTGACAGCCCCTTACAGCCTCAGAAGTGGGATTTGGCTCGATTACGTGGGATTCAATTCGTTCGCGTGTGATCGCCAATCCGCGACGGATTGCACGGGAAGTGAACACGCCGAGAAGTTTCGATGCAGTTCGCGATCCATCGCCATCGAAGATCGCGAGCGTTCCCGGAAGTCGTTGCCGGTTAAATAAGTGCCGGTACCACGATTATTGCGCGAAAGTGCGTAATCTGCGAACATTCGCGAACGTTCTTTCTGCCGTTGCCGAAGCTGTGCAGAATTATCGCCGTTGCCGCGAGCTGTGCGAAATTCCTGCCGTTGCCGAAGCTGTGCGGAAGTTCAACCGATCTCGCCGTTGCCGCGCGCTGTGCGAGAATCGTTTCGTATCTCAACCTGTCTGCCGTTGCCGAAGCTGTGCAGAATTATCGCCGTTGCCGCAAGCTGTGCGAAATTCCTGCCGAAGCTGTGTGGAAGTTCAACCGATCTCGCCGTTGCCGCGCGCTGTGCGAGAATCGTTTCGTATCTCAACCTTTCGCCGTTGCCGAAAGCTGTGCGAAAGTTCTCAACCGATTTCACCGCTGTGTGGGAAATTTATACGCGGACATTGCATCACCGTTACTAACGCTGTGCGGGATTGCAGCTACAGGACACTTTGCTGTTGCTACGAGCCGGGCGAAAGTGCTGAAACATTCGTGTGCGCCATTCTCACGGCCCTCGCGGTTCGCGCCGGGTGAGCAACCATATTGGTGAACGAGTGCGCGCCGGTACGGACAGTCGCAGAATACGACGCACTGCGCTCAAGTTTAAATTAAATTTAAGATGCCGTATACACGTGAGCAATTGGAAGCGCTCACGCTGCCGCAGCTTCAAGAAGAGCTACGCAGTTTAGGAGTTGAAACTGTGCCCGACGACCACAATTGGTGTATGGACCAGCTTATTGATATAGGGATAAGAAGGTCTCGTTCGGTGGCATTTGAAGTACCTTTCAGCGCCCCACTGAACAGAACATTTTCGTCACCGGCACTACCATGGGCGGGTAGGACAGGTCCTACAATTCCACCGCACCCATCCGGAATAAATCAACCAGCTTTAGGAGGAACGCAGCAAGCTTCTTCCACACCGCATAAACGAACGTTGTCGCCGCCGGTCCTTACGCGGTCGGACGAGACGGACCCTCCGTCGACATCGCAGCAGGCCCCCAGCCGAGATCCGGTTGTTACACAATTATGCGAATTGATAGCGTCACAAATGAGGGCACAACAAGAGCGAGACAGACTTCATCAGGAAACCATAGATAGGTTGCTCTCGTGCATAGAAAATGGCCGTCAAGGTCCATCAAATAAAACGCCTCGAAGCTTTAATTCACAGGCGTCGGAATTTTCGTCGATAACGACGAATGCAACCAAGTTCCTGTCATCGCAGATCCCCACCTTTGGAGGTTCGGAAGAAGAAAACGTCGAGGTATGGATCGATTGTATAGAAGGCATCGCTGAGGATCACAGTTTGCCTCAGGTGGCTATGTTATCTGCTGCCACTTCTAAATTAGTCAAAGGTGCACATAAGTGGTTCAACTTGAGTCCCCGTACTTTAAGCAGGTCATGGTTGGACTTCAAGCAAGCAATCATTCGTCATTTCAAAAGGCGTGTCATATTTACAGATGTTATGGAAAAGGCACACGCACGAAAGTGGCTACACTTTAAAGAAAGTTTCCAAGACTACGCCATGGATAAAGTCACCATTTTACAACCGCTTAATTTAAGCAAAGAAAACATTCGACACTGCATCATCAGTGGAATATTAGATATTTCCGTTCGAGGAATAGCAGCCCCTCTTAAAGCTGATTCTCTGGAAGACTTTCTTGAGCAGATGCACCACATCGCGCGCACCTGTCGCCCATCCAGTTCGAAGAAGTCGCCAACATTCAAGAACAAATTCGAGAAATCACAATCTAAGCCAGAAGAAACCAGTTCTTCAGATAAAAAAGATTTCCACGCGAAGACCAAGGAAAATTCTACAGAAGCTTTCTGTTCCTATTGTCGCTTTAAGGGACACACCAAGGAAGAGTGTCGCAGACTTAAGAAAAAAGAGTCAACCCAGAAACCTTCGCAACCCAGCGCCACAGTTGCTGCCGTTGCGGAAACGCCGTCCGAGGAAGCTGACTCTACATCACCAGATTGTATCGCGGTAATGCAAAAAAGCGCCCCTAAGATTGTAACAAATGGCAGCGTTATTAAGGTAACAACGCTTAATAATTCGCCGTGCGAACTTTGTGCTCTTTTGGACACGGGCAGTCCAATTTCTCTTTCAATAAGTCAACGTACGATAAGTTCCTTTCGGATTGTTTAATTACGACTAGTTCTGAATATAAAGCAGGTAACGGTGAACCCCTCAATATTAAAGGTATAGTAAATTCCACAGTTTCGTTGGAAGCTCTACCAAATAGTTCTAATTCTATTGAATTACATGTAATGAATTATAATCCGACATCAGCAGATATAATAATCGGCTGTGATTTTCTTGACAGACACGATATAACAGTCTTAATAAAACCATCATCTCGAAAGTTAGATGAAAGATTACGCCTCTTCTCAGAAGTAGCTTCCACCGAAATTATGGTAGAATGTTCCGATAAACCAAATTCCGAATTCGAAAGTATCGAAACCGATTTCGGGTATCGCGTTAAAAAAGAGTTAGTTGAGCTTATGAAAGAAATCGCTAAAGCGCATATTCCTGTTGTCGAAGACGATTACACCGTTGAAGTTAAGTTGAAAAATGAATCTATTTACTCGTACTCACCCAGACGACTTGCTTGGCAAGAAAAACTTCAAAATTACGTAAAATTATTGATAATCTTTTAGAAAGAGGGATTATTAAAGAAAGTGAATCTCCTTATTGTGCGCGTATCGTTCCCGTCAAAAAGAAAGATGGGATAAGGCTATGCATTGATTTACGTCCGTTAAATGAACGAGTTCATAAAGAAAATTGCCTTTTTCCTTTGATTGAAGATCACTTATCTCAGTTGAATGAGAAAACTGTTTTCACACTTATAGATTTAAAAGATAGCTTTTATTTACTTAAGGTTCATCCAGAATTTACCAAATATTTTTCTTTTGCTACCCCAGACGGACAATACGAATTCCTCCGGGTACCTTTCGGATATTTAAGAGAAGTACTCAAATTATTAAAAAGTTATCAATTTACTATAAATCTTCGCAAGTGTAAGTTTTTGAGAAAGTCAATCGAGTATTTAGGATACATTATCTCGGATCAAGGTATTACACTAAGTCTTCGTCACGTAGAGGCAGTACAGAATTTTCCTAAACCTCGTAAATTAGTAGAACTCCAAAGATTTTTGGGATTAACAAATTACTTCCGAAAATTTATTAATAATTATGCTACAATAGCCAAACCCTTGCAGAATTTGTTACGGAAGAATTCCGACTTTAATTTTGACGAAGACTGTTTGACAGCTTTTAACACTCTTAAGAGCAAGCTTGTTTTCTACCCCGTTTTGAGGATATATAATCCTAAGAGTGATCACAAGATCGGCCCCATTTTTTTCGCATTCGATTTTGGTCATAAAGTACATATCAAACGAAAGGTCTCGTCAAACTGATTACAGATATGTCAGTCTCAGAGTGTACCTATTTACCGTTCCAAAGATATCGAGATCCAAAAATTCCAAAACCAATAAATGGCGCCACTGGCTAGTCAAACGCATTCGGCTGCCGAGTCGAAGGCGAGGGCGGCAAATCACACGAGTTGTTATACTTTCCTCCCTAGGGAGGAAAGTGATTACTTTCCGCCCGCTATGCCGCCCTGGCGTAAAATTGGCCGCTTTCGCCCCTCTCTACAGGCATGAAAAGTCGAATTTCCGTGGAGGTCTCTAGTTGAAAATAAACCTTTGGAAAGATCGTACATTAAAGAACTGACTTAATAAAAATTAAAAAATGATAAGTTTATTTGTTCCCAGAAGACTCTGAAAATTTTGGCCGGATATATTACCGGATGCTAATGCTATCCGACTATCCGGCCGGATGGTAATAGAAGGACCGGACAGGCCGGATTGTTGCGTATTCATGCACGCGAGGCTTATGCCTCTTCCACGCGTGCCCGAGGTTAGGAATGCACAGGAGCGACGTGGTCGAGATAGACTGAGCTTCTCTCGTTTAAATTAATGCTGCGTTCGACGAATGATACTTGGAGACTCTTTGTGTGGTATAAACTTATTTATTTCGTGAAAAAACGCTGACCGTAACTTGTGCGGTCTTTACTGCACGACCGCTGTGCGGACAATACAACGCTTTTCTTGGCGGTAACGCAGCGCGCGTACATTAACCAATGGCAACGCCGGACCGCTCCGTGACCAATAGCAGGACTCGACGAATCGGATACGCGACTGCGGATAAGCGTGACACATGAAAAGGTCCGGACGACCGATCGATCGATTCTTTACGATACACGGATACCGGATACTTGTCGGATATCAGGCACATTCCTAATAATATTATATGTATGTTAAAAGGACTACGTGCCTCGCGTCTCGTATAATGCGTTAATCATCCGGTTAAGAAAATGACTTGTTGGAAGTTTTGCGTGCGTTGCGTTTATGCGGTAATAATGAGTTAGTTGATCTGTTAATTTATTTTCTACACTGAGGATGGCCAGATATTGGCCGAAACGTATGTTAAAATTTTTATTTATTAAAGAACTTAACACGAAGACCTTGTTACGGCTTTATGCCCTCTTTTATGCGATTGACTAGAAATTTTTATTTTCTCTAACATCCCTTGCATCATCATTCCGAACGTATAGTTTTCCATCTATATTTATTTTTATTTTCCTATACCCTACTTTCATGCTCCTTTCCGTCTCTCTCTTTCGCTTCTTGCGCGCTCTCTTAGCTTTCTCTGCACGTCTCTTTCCTCCTGCGACATATCGTGATCAATGTCTCTCCTGCCCGTTAATTTCTTTTTCTCCTTCATTATTTTCTCTTTCACCTCCCAATCGTACAGCTCCACAATTACCACCTCCTTTCCTTCTCTACCTACAACGTGTATCTTTTTCATTTTCTCCCTGACGTCGAACTCTTTGTTGAAGAATTCACATGCTGCATCCTTAATACTTCCTTTCTCGTTATTCACCTTCTTCAGTCCTGTGTTGTATGAAAGGAGAGAAGTTTAGCACTCCCTTAGACAAGGATGGATTACACATGTACTGGTAGGCACTGTCATCAGATGGCGGAACTTACTACACATTTTTTAGACAATGAAGGAAAGATATAGAAAAAGAAGGGGGAAGAGTAAAGGAGGACATGAGTAGACTCAAGGCAAAAGAGGCGAAGAAAAAAGGAAAGAGAGGAGTGGAAGGAAAGGATAATAAGGAGGAACTTAAGAAAAAAGAGAGGAAAAAAGGAAGAAAGAAGAAGAAGGAAAAGATATGGAAGGTGGAATGTAGCAGGTTTATTGAATAAGGACAAAGAGATTCTGGGAAGGAATAAAAGAATGGGATATTATGATAATGATGGAAACATGGTTGGATGGGAAAGGGTGGAAGAAAATAAAAAAGAAAATTCCAAATGAATATAGATGGAAAGTACAACTCGCTACCAGACAAAGCGAAAGAGAAAGAGCAAGAGGAGATATGCTATTAGGAATAAAGAGGGAGATACAAGAAGAAATAGAGAGAGAAAAAGTAGAAGCAGAAGAAGGCAAAATAGAATGCAAGATAAAGATAGAAAACGATAGCTGGAGGATAGTCGGATTATACGTAAACAAGGACTTGGACAGAAAACTGATGGAAGAAAAATACGAAGAGATAAACACATTGATAGGGGGGAATTTTAACGCGAGAACAGGAGAGAAGGAAGGAACAGAAGAAGAGAAGGAGACTGGAGAGGGAAACAAAAAAGATCGAAGGATAAGAAAATAAACAAAGAAGGGAGAAAATTGCTAGATTTCTTAGGGAAAAGGGGATGGACGATTCTAAATGGCAATATGAAAGGAGACGAGAAAGGAGAAGGAGGAAGGAGAGTATACATTTACTGGAAAAGGCGGAACAGTGATAGACTTTGATTGTCTAAACAGTGATTGTCTTAGGAGAAGACAAGGTAAGAGAAAAAGTGGAAATGCTAGGAGTGGGAGATAGAATTGACTCGGACCACCACCCAATAATAGTGTCGCTGAAAGGAAATATCGAGAGGAAAGAGAGGAGAATAGAAAGAAAAGAAATAAGGAAGAGGAATATGCGAAGAGGGGAAGAGGGAATTCATAAAGAAGCTAGGAAAGATGGAAGGAGGCGAAGGAAATTTAATAAAAGATATAAAAAATCGAACAGCGAAAATGAGGAAAGTAATAGAGGAAAACGAGGAGAAGGAGAAAGAGAGGAAAGAGCTGGCCAGAACAATGGAAAGAGGGGGAGATAGTGCCGATAAGAAAAAAAAGGGAAGAAAAAGAAGTAAAAAATTATAGGGGGATTACAATAATGCCATCATTATATAAAATCTATACAGCGATATTAGCAGAAAGATTAAGAGAAGAAGTGGAAACAAAGAACCTGATACCTGGGAACCAGACAGGATTTAGAAGAAATATGGGGACAATGGATCAGATATACGCATTGAACTATCTGGTAAATAGACAGATAGGAAGAGAGAAAGGAAAAAGGACGGTTTTATTCATAGATCTGAAAGCAGCGTTCGACTCGGTGGATAAGGGGATGCTAATAAAAGCTATGAAGGAGAGGGGGATAAGTGAAGGCTTAATAGATAGGGTGGAGGCGGTACTAAGAGAAACGAGGAGCAAGATAAAGACAGGGGGACAGAGCGGGGGCGTCTTTTGAATGGCGAAAGGCTTGAGACAGGGGTGTCCACTAAGCCCAATCCTCTTTAACCTACTAATTACAGATCTGGAGGACTACATGAAAAAAGAGGCTGGGGAGGAGTGAAACTGAAGGGAGAGAAGATACATATTTTGATGTACGCAGATGACGTAGCAGTTAAGGCAAAGGAGGAGCAAGACATGAGGTCAATAATGAGAAGACTAGAAAAGTATCTAAACATGAAAGGACTGATGCTAAGCAACAAGAAATAAAAAATAACGAGATTTAGGAAAGGAGGTGGTAAGAAGAAAAAGTTTGATTGTAGGTGGGAAGGTGAGAAAAGATAGAAGAGGCGAAAAAGTTTAAATACCTAGGATATACAGTCAAGGAGAACGGGAAACAAGAAGCGCACATAAAAAAAAGAAGGAGAAAAGCGGCGATAGCAATGAGGGAGATATGGGGGGTAGAAAAATGAATGTGGAAAAAGAATTGGGAAAGAAGAATATGGTTATTTGACACCCTCATATGGACGGTAATAGGATACAGGACGGAAGTATGGAGGGAGCGGAAGGAGATCGAGAGAGTACATGAAAGATACTTGAAGTGGACATTTGGATTAAACTGGAGGACCCCAGGATATATGGTGAAAAATGAGGTGGAGAGAGAGAAGATGCGAGGCAGAGCTAGGAAGAGAGCTAGGAAGAGAGCTTGAAAATTCGAAAGAAAACTGGAAGAAGGCAAAGGTGGAGAAATTGCAAGAAAATGTTTAGAGGAAATGAAAGAAAGATGGAAAAAGAGGAAGATAATAGGTAAATGAGAACAAGAGAAAAGGAAATATTTCGAGGAAATGGGGGTGCAAACCGGGGAAAAAGAAAATGTGGATTACGAGGTTCTGGAAGAGAAAAAGAAAAATAAACAAAAGATGGAGAGAATGAATAGAATCAGAAATTCGAAATACAATAAATGGTATAAAAGGATAAGAACAGAAGGGATCCCAGAATACCTGAAAAGGGGTTCAACAGAGGGAAAATGGAAGAGAATAATGAGATTCAGACTCGGAAACGAAGTGAGGGAGGGAAGATACTGGGAAAGTGAGAAAAAAAGAGATGTAGGTTATGTTTGGGACTCTCGCGGGGTCGGGGGAGGTCACCTTAGGAGCCTTCCCCGATACGGGTCTTGCGCACCCGGGGTCCCGAACACATCAGTACCGTAATCTCCGTTAGTCGTAAGACTGGCGGAGACTGGGGAGTCTTTCTGGACTCGCGAGGTAGGCGGCCTCTATAATAAGTCCGCCCGGCTTGGACGGAGCCGTGAGGGATGAGCCTTTGCTCTCCCAACCGTCTTCCCAGGGGTCGGGGGCGGCCTCCGAAGGTCCTTCGGGACTTCTGGTAGGCGTTCCCGATACGAGTTTGGCAAACCCGGGATGCCCGAGCTCGGGCAGGCTGGGCTCGTAAGGCCAGCAAGCCAACCAGTCTTGGAGAAAGAAAACTCTGAAATAAAACCATTCCCTTTTGAAATACATGATGAGCAATAAGGTTAAGAAAAACGTATCGCCTCAGGGTGACCGGACACCCAGACTAGAGTCAAGCTCAACAGGGTCTTCTTTTCCCGTTAATTTTTCCAAGCCCGTTCCCTTGGCAGTGGTTTCGCTAGATACAGATAGGGACAGTGGGAATCTCGTTAATCCATTCATGCGCGTCACTAATTAGATGATGAGGCATTTGGCTACTGTAATGAGAGTCATAGTTACGACCGCACCAGGGGGGCGGTTAGCAAGAATCCTCCCCGTGGTCGCAGTGCGACCGACGTTATCAGTACTTCCCTGCTCAGTAGTAACGGATTTGCCGCTACCGTAAATTTGCCCATTACAGAGTACATACTCGAAGATTACATACTCCCGGTAAAGGCGACACCCTTTGGCCACAGGCGGACACGGTTTCCCGTAACGCCCTTATGGCTCACTATTGTACCTGTGCTGTCCCCAAGGTAGTAGGATTTCTTGCAGCGAGCGTGATCCACTCGGATTAGATCAGTTTAACTGACAGGACGAAGTGCCATAGCACCCCTCTTACAGGTAATGCGCAACATGAGTTTCATAGCGCTGACCCACACTAGGCCCTCCATGCCGCTCATTCGGCTATGCAAACCACCGCCCTTACGAGTCCGACACCATCTGGTAGGGCACCGGTAGCCTCCCGGTGGGGCTCCGTACCTTCGTAGTACTCGTGTCGAGCGTACCCCGCTCACGTTTGACGAGTCGCCGTCGCCGGTGCCGTGCTCACCAGCTACCACGTAACGCACAAGTGCGCTGTTAACGCGTCGCTCATCGGTTGCCCGCGCTTGCTTGAATTTCTTCACGTTGACATTCAGAGCACTGGGCAGAAATCACATTGCGTTAACACCCGCGAGGGCCATCGCAATGCTTTGTTTTAATTAGACAGTCGGATTAGTTCGACTGTCCGTGCCCTAGTCCGTGCCAGTTCTGAGCTGAGCGTTGAATGGCGGCCGAAGAAGACGACCACGACGGCTCGCGCCGCCACGGAAGCCTCGCAGCAAAGAAGATCCGCGGGAGGCCAAGGCACGGGTGTTAGAGCTACCGATAGAGCATAATGTGCTGATTCGAATATCGCGCGTCTTTTACCGACCGTAGGCGATGCCTCCATCGACCGAGGCGAGCGCGGAACGACTCACACACCGAGAATGACCAGAGTACAGTTAGAATAGCGAACGTAACGGTCACGAAACAACAAGCGCGAACAGTCTTTTGTACAGGTTACATATTCAGTAAAGGCAAAGATCAAGCTGGAGACGAGTTTTCTTTGCCCCTACGTAAAACCTTCACGCGAAACGTGTCGGATAAAACAACCCGGGTGCACTCCCGGCTTCGAGCTCGGATCCCCGAGACCGGTTCACTTCGCCCACGCCCCACTCCTCAGAGCCAATCCTTATTCCGAAGTTACGGATCCAATTTGCTGACTTCCTTTACTTACATTAATCTATCGACTAGAGATCTTTACCTTGGAGACCTGCTGCGGACGACAGGAAGGATTTAAAGGAGGAGAAGACAAGACGTAGGTATTTGGATGAGTGGCGAGCTAAATTCAGTAATACCACTGTGTCCGAAATGTTCGAGTTGTTGAATGGAATGATGAAGATTTCAGAGATTGACCTGGCGTACGAGAAATTGTATATTCAGGTTGCTATGAAGACAATGGCCTTGGCAATCAAGAAATTGCAAGACCGATTGCTGGTGGCGGGGGAAAATACCCTTCGGTACCAGAAGGTGATTGGTGAGCTGACTAATAGAGGAGAAAGTCTGCTCACCACAGTAGGAAAATACGAAGACGTGGAGACTGGAGAGGGAGCTGGCTGAGGCCAGAAAAGCTTCTTCAGGCGTTAAGGTGGCAACTTGGGCAGATGGCCACTCAAATTAGGGTGCACTCCCGGCTTCGAGAAAAGGTGCTCTTGGCTAACATAGGGGAGGTGGCCGAGGGCGAGGCAATGGAGGTGGAGGAAGATCCTCATATGGTAGAAACGCGGGACATAGCTATACAAGCTATGCCCCGCACCAAGAATAGGGGAAACGAAGCCCCCGATCTCCAAACGCCCCAGGAAAAGGGGCGTTTGGAGATCGGGGGCTCGACGCGGGACTAAGTTCCCGAGTCGAGGCCCTTGATCGGAAGATGGAGACTTTGGTGAGGGAGGTTCGCTCCCTTACCAGAAAAAGAGGTGGCACTCCTCCCGTCGGGAAGACTGGCGGGGAGTCTGCCACTCAGGGTAAAAAAGCTCCTGGAATGCCGCCTCCCCTTCCGCCAGTTAGGGTAGTGGGAGTGGGGGCTCCTGAGGATAAAAGTGGGAGGGACGCCGCGGTCCCTGCTCCTCCCTCCGTTGGGCGAAAGCGCGGCGGGGGTGGAGGCAATGGGGTGCAGCGGCGGTTATTCCCTACCTCTCAAAAGAAGGGTAGGGCCAAGGCTGCGGGACCTAACCTAACCGGTCCCGCCCAAAACGGCGGCGTAACGATTACCGTCCCTGAGGGCGGGGCGGTGACGTACGCTGAGGCCCTGAGGACCGCGAGGGAGAAAGTCTCCCTTGCGGACCTCGGGATAAGAAGTGTGGGTTGCAGGAGGGCCGTCACTGGGGCCCTCGTAATAGAGGTCCCCGGTGATAGAACAAAGAGGAAGGCGGACCTTCTGGCGCGGCGCGTGAGCGCTGCGCTGGAGGGTTCTGGGGTGCGGGTCGCCAGGCCTGACAAATGCGCGGAGATGCGCGTGTCGGGCCTGGGTGACTCCGTCACCCAAGGGGAGGTGGCAGCCGCCATCGCCGCGGGCGATTGTGATGCGGGGGACGTGCGGGTCGGGAAGATCCGCAAGTCCCCCAGGGGATTTGGGGTAGCCTGGACGTAGTGTCCGGTGGGCGCTGCATCCCGGGCGATTAAAGAGGGAATCAGGGTGGGCTGGAGCAGGGCCAAGTTGGAACTGCTCCGGACTCGCCCCTTGAGGTGCTACCGGTGCCTCGACGTTGGACACGTCTGGGCCCGGTGCACCTCCTCGGTGGACCGCAGCGGGTTATGTTATCGCTGTGGTGTTCGTGGCCACCGAGCTAGCCTCTGCTCTGCGGCGGACCTGAAGCTTTGTGCGGATTCGGGGTTGCCGGATGAGCACCGACTGGGGGGGGGGGGGCTGGGTGTTCCCGCCCTGAGGTACGTGGGACGGGAGAGAGACGGACTCCGAGGAGACGGGAGACCGCCCCTCTGGGGTGTGTTCAGATTCCCAACCCGACGACTGGGGTTGAATTGCCTAGAGTTTCGGATCTAACCCGACGATTTACTCTGAGTAAGGCTGTGGCTCTGAATGGTCGCTTTTTGGGTTAAATAAAGCGGCGGGAGGTATACAAATAAGTGTAAGAGTGTAAGAGACATTTTAATCGTCACATTCTGCCGCTTACATAAGTTATGGATGGCCGAAGAAATGCCATTCTTACGGCTATTTATGCGAGCAAACAACTGTTAACATTATTGTTCAGTGCAACGCTGGAAAGTGATGACAAGGAGGACGAGTTAGCCGAGGCATTTTTATTGGAAGCTCATCTAAGGCTACCGTGGCCCGTCGAGGAAAGCTGTACGAATTGAAGGTTATGTGGAAAACACAGTCCCAAGATTTAATACAAAACAATTCCGTGAAAATTATCTAATGCTGCCTAGCACATTTGCACTGCTAGAAAATCGTCTTGGACCTATTTTGGCAGGGGATACTGGTAATAAACTTTGCATCCCTGTTCGTACGCAATTGCTTGCTTTGCTGTGGCTGCTAGCAACACCAGATTCTTTCAGGTAATGTATTTATATAAAATTGAATGCATGAATTTAGTAACCTAACAGCTTATATTCAATATAAATGCTGATTGTGTTGTTCTTATACCAGGTCTGTGGGTCTGAAGCATGATCTCGCAAAGTCATCTGTGAATGCCAGCATCCAGCGCGTTGTTGCAGGTCTCAACGACATGGCAAAAAATGTCATTAAGTGGCCAGCAGGAGATCATCTTGATTCTGTGAAACAAAAGTTCCAGCGTCTTTCCAATATGCCAGATGTAATTGGTGCAATTGATGGCTGTAATATAAGCATTGAGGCTCCTAAGGTTTATCTTATTACATGTATTATCTGTGTACTTTCTGTATTGTTCATATGGTATATTTTTCTGTTTTGTGCTCTAGGAACACTCACTGCATTATAAGACAAGGAAAAAAATTATGCTGTAGTTCTTCAGGCAGTGTGTGATTCAGAACTGAGGTTTACTGACTGTTTTGCTGGTTACCCTGGTTCAGGGTGATCGACGCATTTTCCGGAACACTGACTTGTTTCTGGATGCAGAGCGTAATGTAAATGCTCTCTTTCCAAATGGTGAATACATCATAGCTGACAAGGCATACCCTGTGTTGTCATGGTGCATTCCTCCATACATTGACAATGGTCGCCTAACACGAGTAAGTTTCATTGAGAATTTATCTTGAGTCCGTTAAACAGAGCTGTCTGTACCTATCAGTGCTTTTGAACTATTGTGAATTTTCTTTTTCAGGCACACAAGCGTTTTAATACAGTACTGTCGCAGTCAAGACAAGTCGTTGAACGTTCTTTTGCACTGCTGAAAGGAAGATTTCGACGATTGAAGCATTTAGATATAAAAAGGGTAGACTTAATTCCAAGTTTTATTCTTGCTTGTTGTGTGCTGCACAACATTTGTCTGGATGGGCTTGAAGAAGACCAGGTAGAAGAAGATAATGTTGATGATTTTATTGGGGAAGGTCTTGAAGTTGTAAGGCAACAAGAACGGGAGAATGATGATGATGATGATAATAACATACGCTTTCAAGAAGGTGAAGTTAAGAGAGCCCACCATGTGGCCCTTCTCGTAAGAAATAATTGGACAGATCGACTGTTTACCTATAAATACAGTTGTAACAAAGATTGTAATAAATAATATACAAATAAACATAAATTTCTTTATTCTGCAAACATCTTCTATAAACATCAGTTATAAGTAGAAAAAGACGCATTTTCGCAACAGAACTAAAAATATAATAATTAAGAAACAAAATTAACTTTTTTATACTCTAAACAGGCTAGAGAAATCAGAATAAACTGTAGACAATCTCTCTCTCTTTTAAATTAAAGATACTGATATTAGGACAGTACCTATATCTAAACAGGAAACAAAAATAATATTAATATTAAAATAAATTTGATAATACTTTTTGTATCTTACATTACTATACGACAATGCTTAAAAATATCTTTGGATAATGACAATCACATGTATCAGGTACAAAATGTACACATAAAATTATCACAAATTAATTGGCACTTCCAGGTAAGTACAAGGCACATACTACGTTTACGCGAGCGTGACTTCTGTAGTATATATAGTACGATAATTCACTTGTTTACGCAGAGTAAATTATCGTAAGTTATTACAAAATCCTGTTTACGCGAAGGAATTATCGTAAGTTACTACAGAAGTAACGCTCGAGTAAACGTAGTAACAGAGTCACAGTTGCACTACTTATTTATGAGCAGTTTACTGATGTATACTAAAAATATGTTCTGATATGTGCTCTTTCTCAATTGCTACGTAGGTACAGATTTTTGCATTTATCAAAATGTTATTTGTTATATTGTGCCTCTTTTGGAAAATAGCTCATGCTGTTTATGTTAAAATAGTACTATTAGATGCATTTGCTGCTGACCTAGCAAATTAAGCAATTAAGAAAGAGCACACATCAGAACATATCTGTAGCATACATTAGCAAACTGCTCATGAGAAAGTAATGCAACTGATTCATAGCTTTTCTAGAAGCTTATTCATAACATCAGTAAACGCTGCAATTCCTTTATTCTGCACAGCAATTACTGCCTCCTGTCGTTTTTCTCTTGTTAATTCCCTTTTCTCCGCATCTTCGCGAAGGGTCTTAGACCAAGCCTCTAATTCTCTATTTAGTTTGCTCTTCTTTGCCTTCTTACTTTTCTTCTCAGAATGCCTGTCAGCCTCCATCTCTTCAGAGGTCTCATCATCACTACTAAAATTATTGCCTACAGTTGTAGAGGCTGATCTCTTTCTTTTTGAGGACGCAAGAGCAACAGGTGTGACACTTGGTGATTTAGAAAATATTTCACCCAACTCATCATAGAATTTACACGTCTTCGGAGCATTCCCAGACTTAGAGTTATGTCCTTTAACAGCCGTGTACGCCTTCCTTATGTTTTTCCACTTGTTTTTAGTCTGAGTGGCAGTAACTATTAACCCTGTTTTTTTTATGTCCTGGGCAATCATATTCCATACTCCATCGTTCTTTACAGTAGTGCTTGCAAAATTTGGCTGATTAGCTTTCCAGGATGTAATTAGTGCTAGAACAGCATTCTTCGTCCACTTAACTAAAATTTACATAGACCAAGAGTGTACTACACTGTTATGCATACAATTTGACTGACTTAACAACCCACATTTACCTTTTTCTTTACTGGTTGCCTGGTTTGAACATCCTGCCTCTAGTGTCAAGCATGCTGCATTATCAGAGAGTGAGCCTAAGGTCTCTCTTATCACTATGTTATTTTTCCTTTCCTCCCTCTTCTTTTCCTCTATTGTTCTTTCAATTTTCTTACTTTCTCCATAATTTCGTCCATGATCTTCTCTCCTTGTAACTCCCTATCACCATCCTTTTTCCTCAGCAAATCGATTGCTCTCTCCACCATCTCTTCAGCTAAATTTCCGTTTTCCCAGTTTCCACCGTTTTTTTGTCTCTCTAAATCTTCTACTTTTTTTTCCATTTTATCCAGCCTACTTTCTAGCTTTTTCTCCCTTATCTCCCACTTTTCTTCCAGCCTATACATTTTAGCTTTGACTTCACTCATTTTCTTTCTCATATCTCCCATTTTATCCTTTATTTTTTTCAAAATTGCCATTATTGCACTTTCTTCTTCTCTCTTCTTCTTCTCAGCCTTCAACCTCTTCACTTCTGGTGGAGTTCTAATTGTTCTGTTGCCCCTCTTGAAGATATCCTCCGTCTCCTTCTAGCATCTCTTTTTTTCGCAATTTTTATTTTATCTTCCTTATTAGAGCATTGTAAACAATCCACAATGCTCGTTGAATTTGATCTCTCTCTCCTCGTCTCTTCCATGACTTTTTTCTTCTACTTTCTTCCCCTCCCGCAGCTTTGAGTGTGCTGTACCGCACGCCACCCACTCTTTGGCTCCATCAGTTGTGACGTGACATTTGTCGCGTCCCTTGCTCCGACGGTAGCTCGACCGAGAGGGACGTCAAGGGTGGTGCCTCCGCCCGAGACGGGCGGAGCGCTAGCGTAAAGTTAGGTTAACTTGTCGACAAGCTTTCAGATCGCGAAAAGGTGCAGAGCAGATGGCCCGGAAATTATGTAACGGCGTAAAGCCGCAACGCGGGAATATTACAGGTGGACAGCCCGAGCCTTACCGAGGATGGACGGCCGACGGGCGGGTCACGCCGGGGCCCTAGCCAGGGACAGAGAAAACGGAGCACGTAGCCGCGACGACGTACCGGCCCGAGAGCGGGGGAGACCGCTAAGGGGGACGCCCCGACGAAGGTCCCCGAGAACGGGCACGCAGCCACTACCGGGGCTCCGCCACCGGTCGACAGGCCATGGCCCGTCCAGCCTGGCCGTCGACGAACCGGTGCACGAGTCGCGGCCTGGACAGCCGGACTCGAGGCGGATTTAAAAACGGACTTGAACCGGTAGGTGGAGGCGCAGGCGAGAGGCGCCCGAACCGGGCGCGGCGATCGCCGAGTGGCAGCAGTGGTCGGGCGCGGCGATCGGCAGCAGCGGAAGCAGTTGGCAAACCTGGCGCGCAGGAGCGCGGGCCCGGCGTGGTCCTGCCGAGCCGAGGAGCGGGCACTGTCGTGCGAGCCGCCATAGAGGTACCACCGGCCCTTTGGGACGACGAGCGGACGCCGAGTACACGAGCTACATTGTAAGGCCACTGCTCTAACACCTCCAAGTAAGACCGTCGCTATATCGAGGCCCTCCCGGGAGTCGCGTTGTGCCGCGGGAAATGTAGAAACCGATTATAGAGTCTATCGAGAGAAATACCGCGGGAGGGCCCGCTCGGAAGTAATTGAGATTGCCCGTCTCGGGAATCCGGAAGTGCGGCCGCCGACAGTCAGCGTTTCGTGTTTCGTCTGATTTCCGTGTGAATTGTTCGTGAGCGATGCCGCGTGAGATTTCGCTCGTATTGTGAGTTTGTTGATTCGAGAGTATATGTTTCGTGATTTTCGTGCGATTGGGGCGGTTGATTCCGCGATTTAGAGTATCGTTAACGGGGAGACGCGCTGGGCGTAGTCGAGCCGTTTTGGGCGGGGTGCTCTTGGCACGACCGAGTACCGTATCATCGCGGGGCCGCCGCGCGAGCTCCGCGTGATCGCGTCGTGGCGTGTGGGGCATCGTTGCGTTTAGCATCGGGGACTTCGGGAGGCCGAGGGCGTGATGACCGAGGCCCATCGCGAGGTCCATTTTTCGTTCGCGTGATACTGAGGTATCGTTCTCGTTTTGGCGTAATGTATCGTTTTGCGTGAGGAAGTACCGTGATCGTTAGCGTAGCGTGGCGTGACGCCTCGCCAGAAATTCCGCGTTCATGTGTAAAATATCGTTCTGTGATTCCGCGTTAATGTATCGTCTGAGATCCTGCGTTAGAGTATCGTAAGGCATCGTTCTGAGATTCCGCGTTAATGTATCGTTCTGAAATTCCGCACCAATGTATCGTCTTCGTTCCGCGTTGTTGTATCACATTGCGTTAACGGGTCGCGCCGAGTGAAATGATCGACCCTTCTGCAGAGGATCACCTACTATCTTGTCCTCCTGTCTCTTTATTAAATATACTTTTTCTTGTTATATATTGACTTTATTTTGTGCATTGATTGCGCGGCGCTTCCCTCTCCTCGCTCCAACCGAGACCCCGTGGTCTCATAAAAGAACGCACGACTGAGATAGTTGCCGATTTCGCGTTTCAGCTTTAGCGTTAACGTCTTGAGTAAGGTGGTGTGGCCTTCTCCACACCTGGCGCCCAATATCGAGTTGTGAGAGTATTCGGTCGAGCTATCGTTGAGATCTGAGTTAATTATTGCGTTCCGCGGTTTGAGATCTGGCAATAATAATTCGACGACGCGCTGCCTCGCGGCCGGCGAGACCGGAGGTAGCCGGTGTCGTCGCACACTATATTTCCGCTACCTTCCTCTTTCCTTCCGGCGATTGTACCTTCGCCGATTGCCTTGCGCCACCTGTCTTTTTCCTAGGAATACCTTCGGGCGGTGTTACACGATGCTAAGGAAAAGAGAAGCAGATTCCCTACATTATTTATCCTTTTCCCTCTCTGGCCTAACCTCAAACTTCGACGTATTTTTGTCACGTTAATTAGACCTCTCTTTCGATAATTCCTTATTCCCCTCTAATCTTATCGCTTCCTTCGCAATTTATCTCTCCTCTCGCCTTATGCCAATCGCCAAAACAAACCTTGTACGCAGCTAATCACAATACGCTATACCGCAATCGCCTACCGTATCCACTCACACACGCATCCGCTAACCAAGTCAATATTAATTGAATCGAGTCCATTATATTATTTTATGATAGACGTTGATTTTATATTTTATTGTTTGGAAATATTAATTATTCACGAAAGCAATAACAACAAAATAAATTTTAATAAATTTTATATTTGTGTTCAGCAATCTCTAACATTTTAAAAAATAATTAAATTAAATATGTTCTTCTCACACACAAAAAAGATTAGACTCTAAAAGGATTAATTAATATTTAATCTAAATATATTTATCATAATAAAAATTATAATAGCAAAGTTTTTGGAAGTTGTGGACAAACCAGTTTATATTTTTAATGCAAACTTTACCTCGAATTTTTATATTCGTTGTCAAAGGATTTTTTCTGCAGTTATCAGATAATTTTTTCTGCAGATATTTGAAGACTGGTGGATAATGAATTTTTTCGTGATTGAGCGCATACACGGTTCTCTCTATTTAGATACTAACTTTTTGAATTCTGTTACACTAAAAGTTTACTTTGGAGTATGGCAAACTCTTTGGTAATGAAGTTTTTAACAAGGTTAAGTTTAAGATTATGCAATATAATTAAAACTAAATTATTGTTTGGGAATATTATATCTAACATTAACATAATTATTTTTTAAGATAATTATGAAGGAGAGGGGCTTTCTTTCCGATTTGGCTGAAATTTCACAATTTTGTACATTTTGGTGCGTAAAACATAAATCTGTAAATTAAAACTGTCGCTCTCAATTTTAGGAAAAACGTTATTAAGTACTAAAATTAACTGTTGCGTAGTTAGAATGCCTGTTATACCAACATGATGTAGACGCACATGATCATGCGTAGTGACGTAAAAGTACATGGAATTACAGCACTAATGCAGTATAGTAGCAACCTCTCATAATAGTCTGGCGCCTTTAATTGTGTGCTATTATTCGACTTTGTATTTATATAGACTTTTCAATATACCAATTATTTTTTGCTTTAAAAAAAGCATAAATGCTATTTCTATTATCTTTCTTAACCATATAGTTAAAAAAAACCTAACTTAACCCTCTTAGGAAAAGTCCAATGAGATTCTCCAATGGCATTCTCCCTCTCTACCACCCTCGCGCTAACCCCTATCTGAATCGACACTCCGAGAGAGTATAAAACGCAAGCGCCAAGATGTTCAGTGTTCTTTTTTCGCGCATAATCACGTGGGTAGGATAATAGCGTCCTAGAGCGCTCTCTGCTTCTGCCGAGGACTTTTGTCTTTTTAATTAGCAAATTAATAAATTAAAAATTAAACGTTTAGCTAAAAATTGCTAACAAATTATCGGAGCGTGAAAGAATCACTATCCTAATGATGCGCGGATGGGGTGATAATGAACGATCGTTCACTGATGTCGTTCGATTATTTAATAACACGTATTCGAATCGTCAAATTAGTAAATTCACTGTTTTGAAAACTGTACGACGTTTTCAAGCAACTGGTGGTGTAAGAAGTCGCTTTAGATCTGGCAGGTCATCGTCTGGAACTAATAACGACAAAGAACTTGATGTTTTGCAGACTTTTATTAAAAATCCTCATTCGTCTGTTGGTAGAGCAGCTCAAGCTCACGACATTGCTCCCATGTCCGTACACAAAATTTTAAGAAAAAATAAATTACATACACATTGCAATACGTTGAAAAATTGCAAGACGGAAATGATGAGCGTTGTATACGCTTCTGTGCAAGAATGACGGACCTAATAGATGCCTCGCCCAACTTTTCTTATCAAATTGTTTTCACAGACGAGGCAACCTTTACATTGACGGGAGAAGTTAATAACCAAAATTTTCGTCTCTGGTCAGATGAAAATCCGAATTGGGTGCGGGAAAGTGATACACAATACACAATACCCACAAAAAATAAATGTATGGTGCTGCATGATAGATGCTTATGTGATAGGGCCATTTTTTTTTTTTTTTAAGGAAAACCTCAATGCTTATAGGTACAAGAGATTACTTGTAGATGAAATAATTCCAGCTATACAAAATATTTTTCCAAATAACTTTGAGCAAATATGGTTTCAGCATGATGGAGCTCCGCCTCATTTTGATGCAGGGCCACGTCACATTTTAAATGAAGTTTTCCCGCAAAGGTAGATAAAAAGAAGAAACCGAAATGAGGGTAGGGAAAGTTGGCCACCTAAGTCACCAGATCTAACTCCTCTTGATTATTACTTTTGGGGCTATCTGAAGAGTAAGGTTTACGAAACAAAACCTCAAAATAAACCAGAATTGAGGCAGCGAATAAGGGATGAAACAGCCTCGATACCTGCTGAATCAAATCGTAGAGCTATTTCTGCATTCTATCAAAGATTGGCATACTGTCAAGAAGTCAATAAAAACCACTTTTAGAATTTACTCTAAAACACTCAAACACACAAAAAATGCAAATCAAAGTTGTAAAATTTGTAATTTAGGAAAATATAAATAATAATTACTTTTTTTACTTTTTTAATTGTAATATAATTTGAGTTTAATTACAATTTCAAAATGTATTTGTAATTGAACGACTTTAATTACAATTCCGAAAAACATTTTTACTTAAACTCAATTTAAATTAACATTATGTAAAATAATTAGTAATTAAAAACTTCAATCACAAAAGTATTGTTATTTACAACTCTGCTAGTGTAAATCCGACCGTGCTACCCCCACGCGGTACATCTTGGGTAACGCTGATGCTGGCAGTAGCTTTCAAGTTCCAAAACGTGAAAAGTATATAATAAAAAAATACTTTATTATAGTGTTTTGAAAAGCTCTCGAGGTAAGCGATAAGAATATGCCATCAAAAATAGAAGTTTCCATTTAAAAATTTTAAAGTTATTTTTACCTGGCATTAACAAAAATGGCAAAAAGTTATTTGTAGTCAAATTAATATTACTGTTTAATGCGTTACTTAAGGGGGAATACCACCTTTGTGGGTCGAAAAAATTCAATTTTGTTGCTTAAATGATACTTTGATATGTATAGAATATAATTCCATTCATATTAAGTCAGTCTGGAACTCTTTTCATGTTGAAAATAGCCATGTTTGTGCGTAACTCCATAGCGCGCAGAGAGAGCTTCGGAGCGCTCTCCGAGTGTTCTTCCTTTCTACTTTATTTGTCAAGTATTTGAGGCTTCCTGATAGTTCAGAATAGTATGGTACTGTCCCGCTGTCTTGGCGGATTTACACAAAACAGCAATGAAAGCTTTAATGCTGTGCTGTGGTCAATGGCGCCGAAAGCGGTCCACAGTAGCAAAGCAATCGTCGAGATTGCCGCCAATATTGCAGTTGGAAATTTCAACGACGGTTTGCGGAGCATTATGGAAATTATGCAAATTTTAAACATGAATATTGGAAGTACTTGCTACAATTTCTGCATTGAAGCCGACGAACGCCGGATCCGCGGAGCTGAGCGCGCCATGACTGAGGAAGCAAAAGAAGCTCGCCGACAACAAATTTCAACTAGAAAGGCCACAAATAACGAAGATGTTAATCTGGAAGAACTGTATGGTGCAGGCATTGCCGATTAAAGGTGAGAAGCTAATAATTACAAGTGTTTTCGTTGCAAAACTTTAAACACGATTTCTGAAAAATATCATTTTTCAAACTGGTGTACATCATAACTCCCACAATTTTAATCGGATTGACATGAACCAAATTTTTTTCTACTCTAAATGAACTTCTGTATGGAAGTACGTAGCCGTTTTTAAATTGGATTGTTAGTTTTTTTTAAACCAATTTTATACACGATTTTTCAGTGTAAATTTAGACACTTTTGTTCAAATTAGTGTCAATTTCGCAAAAATTAATATTTTTCAAAAATCCTACGTACTTCCATAGCCAATCTATCACAGATTAAGAATTTTTTTGAATTTCTGTTCTAGGTCATACCAGTCAGCCGAAATCATGTACACCAGCTAGACCCCCGTGACGCATACGGCCTCTTTTGACAGGGTGTATTTTATATACGAACATGATTTTATATACAAAAAAATTTTTTTTACATCTTCAATGTATAATAAAAAGACCCCTTAAGCTGATTTTCGATTGCTCTATTCCTTATATGTTAAAAAAAATCGTGAAAAAGAGGTTAAATTTCATGCTCAAAGGTGGTATTCTCCCTTAAAACTCTACAACTTTTGTCTGAAACATTTTTTCTAAAATGCGTAGTTTTTGAAATATTTAGGGGTTGCCATACTTTGGTAAACCCTGTATAATGTATATGTACATGTAAAAAATGAAAGGTTGTATATATATGAATAAAATTGTTAGCTTCGACCGAACTGGCAGGCTTTATTTAATAAACACAACGCGTTTCGACCGAGATTCCGGTCCTTCTCAAGTGCGTGCATTACATTTAAACGCTTGCAAAACACTTCATTGTACCCAATGTGGCAGCAATGAGTCTACGAACTAAAATATAAAGATAGTATAATAATTAATGAGTTAACGAACTAAAAGAGTATAATAAGAAGAATTACAGCAAAAGAGAACCAGCTTACACGTTTTGTACGTCGAATGGTGATCAAGAGTCATATTAACTAATGTGGTGTTTGGTGGTGCGTTCACCTCAGATGACAACGGACGAATGAGTGAGAAACAAAGGCAAAAGTAACCGAAAGCGCTTACATTAAATTTATTATTTTGTCGTATATCACTGGAAGGTTATCGGTGTCCTTCTGTAAGTTAATAGTGTTGTTGTCTTTTTTAATAAACACCATTTCGGCTATCTTTCTCTTTTTGAAATGTTTTTCACTGTGTAGAACTTTGGGACCAGATCAATTAAATTCATGATTGCAAGAGGTCTTGTGATTGCTAACAACAGAATGATTGCTGGGATGCTTTTTAATATCAGCACGATGTTCTTTGATTCTAGTCTCCAAATTTCTTTTGGTCTGTCCGATGTAACATGCCTCGCAATTAAGACAATCAATTTCGTATATAAGCTCCATACGTTTAACATTATCCAACCTATCTTTTCCTCTTTTGATAATATGGTCGAGTTTTTTAGGACCCGTATACACAACGTCGAACCCTTTGTTTCTCAGGGCCTTACAAATGTTCTCGCTACAATTCTTAATATACGGGATAGTAATAGGATGTCGTACAGTGTGAACTTTATCATTTACAGAATCGCCGCGTTTTAAGAGTCTTACAAGGGGACCTTCAGGCTAACGGATTTTTGTTTTTTTTTATACTTATTGTACTTAATTGTCATCACCCAGACATCAATTTTCTAAAGCAATAAGGCGCGCTTTTCAGAAAAACTCGAGATAATCGACTTTGAAGAATTCCGAGCGCGCTATATATACAGAATTTTAATTTTAATGTTAAATTTATCAATTCATGCTAATTAACGGATATTTAACCATTGTTTTCAATGAAAAACTTACATCTTCTTATTTTGAATTGCTTAAAAAATCGTACTTTGTGTTCAAGTAATTTTGAAATTCGAATATTTATTTAATAAATTAAAATTTTGGTACAAAAATGAAAAACGTTAGGTAGGAAATAAAATACTTTTATATTTTTGAAAATTACGAGAAAATACAGCGCAAAAATGATATTAATAAAAATATTGTTTAATTTTTAAAAGTGAATTATATGATAGGAAATATAGTATGAATAAAGTATACAGTCGTTTTACATGTCAATATTGCACGAACCAGAATGATATTTATCATAAAAGCAAGGGAAACAGTAAGTTTCACGGCATCTAGCACATCGTATGAACGCAGATATGTTACAGGAGCAAGGTTTTTTTAAAATTTCTGTTGGAAAACACACTTCATTCACGTTCATAAAAATGTCTCTGTCATCACAAAGGCTTGAAGCGAACCACGCGTATTGAATCATGTTCTTAAAGATTGGAGAGAACAGCTGGTGATGTACAATAGATTGAATTTTAATGCAATCTTCTCGAGAATTAATTTCGCGTTCTTGTTCGATCAAGTAGGCGCAATTTTGAAGACGCTTTATGAAATTCTTTACTTGTCTATAAAAATATACATCACAAGGTTGGACCAAAGGGGTACATTTCGGGGGAATAAATTTAACAGTGCATGTTGGCAGACGCTTATCGTCTAAAAAAATTTCATCGTACATCTCCGGCTTGGTTTGTCCTCCCCAGGAATCGACGAGTAAGAGAAACCTTTCCTCTCCTACGTATGGCTTTACAGTTTTAATTAAAAAATTTTTGTATAAATTTGTTGTCAGTTTTCCCGACTTCGACGATGTGACGACAACGTTACGATATTTTTGGAGATACTCGTCCACCGATTTCTGAACTCTGGGTCCAAATGAACCTGTTGGTTCTTGTAGGCACACGAAAACTAGGGGTAACAATTTCCCAGATAGAGTGACACTGTACTGTGCTGTGTAGGAGTGGGTCATCTTATTCATGTTCTGCCTTTGAACAAGAACTACTTTTGATCCTTGGTTTGCGAGTGTTCTGTTAAAGGTGGACTGATATTGGCACCCTAAAAATATTTTTTTAAATTTACCATATTAATTATACGAAAGTGTATTTAATATATGTATAATAAATCCTGGACATATAAATATTTAGCAAATATTTAAAATCTCTTCATTATAAATATTTTATAAATATTTTTTTGCTACATGAGTCATAAAAAACATAAAATTTTTGTAAATACCTGTTTGGTCAGTATTGATGACAAAATTGGGATTGAATTTTGGTATCAAGTCACGAGTCTGTATGCGAAAATTTTCCGCAGCAGCTAAGGTTTCCTCTATTGTTGCACTTTCTCTTTCGGACACATATTTCGTTATCTTTCGTTGGCGAATTCGATGTTTTCGTTTGAATCGCTCAACCCACGAATTGGAAGCTTTGAAATCCAAATTTTTAAATTGACTTGCAACAGATAAAGCCCACTGCTGCAAGTTTCTTGTCGTTACTTGCTGATTGATTTGCCGAGCTTCTGTGAAGCGATCATATGTCCACGAGTCGATCATCGCATATTTGTCGAATATGCTTCCACCATTTTTTAATATGTTTTTCCCATTTCGCCAAATCCTCCATACGTTTTAATCGGGAACATCCTTTTTTTTGTAGATTCTTCAGACTCCAACCCGGATGAGATTTAGCAATATTTAATACTTTTATTTTGTAATCCAATGGAATATTTTGATAGTCCTGGATTTTCGACTTTTTGTTCTCTGGTTCGTAATCTTCAGAAGAATCGTACCCTTCAACTTCTTCGAAAGCGTTGTTGTAATTGATTTCATCACACGTAATCAATTCTTCGTCCGTTACAAACTTCTTCTCGGCCAGACTTTGTAACGTATACTGGTAAATGTCTTCTGCTAATAGCATCGATTCTTCAGTAATTACCGAAGAAGATTTTTCTGCGGTGAGACCATCTTGTGCAAGAAGCTGCTCGTAATACATAACGGCATTTTTTAAACATAATTTTTCAACATTTTTGCCCAGGTATTCTTCAACAGCCTCTTCATGTACAGTCGAGGTGCCAGGCACATCAACAGATTCCACGTCCGACATGACAATTATTTTTAACAGCTTTTTTGTTAGACTCGTGTGATCGCCTCCCGAGTCGAAAGCGAGGGCGGCAAACGTTGTGAAGTTTGCAACGTTTGCCGTCCGAGTTGAAAAGGCGAGGGCGGCAAACGTTGTGAAGTTTGCAACGTTTGCCGCCCTCGCCTTTTCAACTCGGACGGCAAACGTTGCAAACTTCACAACGTTTGCCGCCCTCGCTTTCGACTCGGGAGGCGATCACACGAGTCTAACAAAAAAGCTGTTAAAAATAATTGTCATGTCGGACGTGGAATCTGTTGATGTGCCTGGCACCTCGACTGTACATGAAGAGGCTGTTGAAGAATACCTGGGCAAAAATGTTGAAAAATTATGTTTAAAAAATGCCGTTATGTATTACGAGCAGCTTCTTGCACAAGATGGTCTCACCGCAGAAAAATCTTCTTCGGTAATTACTGAAGAATCGATGCTATTAGCAGAAGACATTTACCAGTATACGTTACAAAGTCTGGCCGAGAAGAAGTTTGTAACGGACGAAGAATTGATTACGTGTGATGAAATCAATTACAACAACGCTTTCGAAGAAGTTGAAGGGTACGATTCTTCTGAAGATTACGAACCAGAGAACAAAAAGTCGAAAATCCAGGACTATCAAAATATTCCATTGGATTACAAAATAAAAGTATTAAATATTGCTAAATCTCATCCGGGTTGGAGTCTGAAGAATCTACAAAAAAAAGGATGTTCCCGATTAAAACGTATGGAGGATTTGGCGAAATGGGAAAAACATATTAAAAATGGTGGAAGCATATTCGACAAATATGCGATGATCGACTCGTGGACATATGATCGCTTCACAGAAGCTCGGCAAATCAATCAGCAAGTAACGACAAGAAACTTGCAGCAGTGGGCTTTATCTGTTGCAAGTCAATTTAAAAATTTGGATTTCAAAGCTTCCAATTCGTGGGTTGAGCGATTCAAACGAAAACATCGAATTCGCCAACGAAAGATAACGAAATATGTGTCCGAAAGAGAAAGTGCAACAATAGAGGAAACCTTAGCTGCTGCGGAAAATTTTCGCATACAGACTCGTGACTTGATACCAAAATTCAATCCCAATTTTGTCATCAATACTGACCAAACAGGTATTTACAAAAATTTTATGTTTTTTATGACTCATGTAGCAAAAAAATATTTATAAAATATTTATAATGAAGAGATTTTAAATATTTGCTAAATATTTATATGTCCAGGATTTATTATACATATATTAAATACACTTTCGTATAATTAATATGGTAAATTTAAAAAAATATTTTTTAGGGTGCCAATATCAGTCCACCTTTAACAGAACACTCGCAAACCAAGGATCAAAAGTAGTTCTTGTTCAAAGGCAGAACATGAATAAGATGACCCACTCCTACACAGCACAGTACAGTGTCACTCTATCTGGGAAATTGTTACCCCTAGTTTTCGTGTGCCTACAAGAACCAACAGGTTCATTTGGACCCAGAGTTCAGAAATCGGTGGACGAGTATCTCCAAAAATATCGTAACG